>JASDQU010212138.1:16281-28877 GCA_032191745.1 Picea mariana | reverse complement strand
ATGAGTTCACATTTGATAGAAGGATACATGTGTATACTGACAGAAGAAGACAGAGACGTAAATATTTGATTGTAATGGCCAGGTCACACTCCTAGTGGTGGCGAGTTTTTTTGAGTATAAATAGTTATTTTTGATATTTTTTTATGGTCGATGGTTGAGCTACTCTCCCACATTGTAAAGTTTTAAGGAATCTCTTATTCTTCTGGTTATGTATCTGTATTTGACACTTCTTGTTTAATATAAGTCATTTCCCTTTCGTCTCTTTGTAACAATTGTGTTAGAACACTTGGGCATGGATGATCTAGTCGAGGATAGTTATGTTTTTGTGATGTAGGTTTGATCATAGGGACATCGCGACCAGTTTTAATCAGTCTCTTGTGTTGTATTTTCCCTCCAACACTGAATGACTCAGGCATGGATGATCTAGCCGAGTTGTTTTTATTGAATTGTGATGTATGTTTGATTTCAGTTCAGTTGTAATTTCATGCAATTCCCTAAAACTATGAACCAAGAGGATCTTGTCTTCTAATTTTTTCCTCCTTAGGCTGCTGGAAGACCGGATGTTCATAGTAGACCTCTTCATTCTCCTTAATTTCTTCCCCCTACTCACCCTTACTACAACTTATTGACCAAATTTAGATAAAGACCTCATCTTCTTATACATACCAGCCTAGTTTTCTTAGTTAAAGTGATATAATCCCGAGTCTTCTTCCATTTGAACCCCTTTAATTTTATTCAATGTGACATACAAACTCATGGGTATTGGGCTTAACTCTACTGCAATCAAGAGGTGACTTCTAGTGATAACATTTATGGCACCATTGTCAAGGATGAATTGAATAATTTCCCTGGGATAGAACGACAACGATCTTCTGATTCTGAAGGTGCATCAGATATCAAAACCATTGAAGATTACATTTTTGCACCTGGTGACTCCATTGAGGCAACTCCATTGTTCTAGTTGTGGCTTCCAGAGGAAGACACACGAGATCTACCCCACAACTTCCTCTAGAAACACCTAAAGTTGACCCCAAGAAAATTGTCAGAAGACGAAAGATCCTCCAGGAAGGTACTTCAGTTGTTGAACCAGGTATTTTTGATGATTTCCACCATCCTTCTATAGAAACTCCAATAGTTTCTTCTCATTCTCTTATTATACCATATGTTGGAGTTTTCCAAAGTTTAAAGTTTGGGAGTGTTCTTGTTGATTTATCCCCTCCTGGTCTGGGATTGGAGGGAGAAACTTTTTTCACTCCTATATCCCCCTGAAGATGTACCATGGTTTAAACCCAGGACCTCAAAAGATTTTCCCACTTCGGGTTTTACCACTCCTTCCCCTGTTAGAGTCATTTCATTTACATAAATCCAAACCTCTTCTCCCTCGGGCCCTGTGACCTTTTCCCCCAACACTCAGTCAGTTCCCTTCTCTCCGATAAGAACAGTTCCACTCTCTTCGGTCCGAACTCCATCTCCTCCTGGTTCTCCTCCAGCTATCATCCCTATGGCAAGTGCTAATCCCCCTAGGAATAGAATAGATTCCATAGTGGCTGTGAGATATTCCCCTCAGGTCTTAGCTCAGCCAATGAATTCTCTCCCTGCTAGCCACTACCTGGAATACATGCCCAAATTCATAGAAAAAGAAGACATAATTGATGAAGAACACCTCGCAACCTTCTCTAGTTATGCAGACAATCTAAATATTGAAAACAAGGATGTGTGGATGAGATTATTTATCCAGAGTCTTGATGGTGAGGCTAGGAAATGGTTTAGGGGATTGACCTCTGGATCCATTGCTAGGATTGAGGCTTTAGATGATGTTTTCTTGAGACAATGGGGGGATAAAAAAGACTTTATGTATTATATCACATATTTTGGGTCCCTAAAGAGAAAAGAGGGAGAATAAGTCTCTGATTTCTCCAAAAGATTCAATAAAATGTATAATACGATCCCTACTGAGATAAATCCTACAGAAGCCTCTGCCAAAATTACTTATGATAGTGCTTTTGACCCTAATTTATGCCTCCTATTAAGAGAGAGAAGAGCTACTTCCTTGGACCATATGAAAGATGCGGCCTTGGAAGCAGATTCCAATGTATTGGCAGTTGATAGATTCATGAATAAAGTTGACAGAGATCAGGGAAGGGAGAGATATGAAGCTTCAACCTCTAGTTCATTTGTGTCCCATCCTCAAGTAGATTAATTAGCCAAGCTAGTAAAATCTCTTTCTGCAGAGATGGATAAGGTGAAATTTGAAGGGAAGCAGAGTTATAAGAATGCCCAAAATGCTAATAATAGAGGTAATTTCAAAAGACAAAATGATTCCCCTCAGTTACTTCCAAGAGAGCCTCGCAGCAAAGAGAGGGATGACTAGAAAATCCAGACCCCTCTCCAAAATAACCTTGTTGTTGATGAATAAGGAGAGGAAGAAGATATTGATCCTGAAATACATTGTCTTGGAGACACCTCCCCATTTCTCCATTTGAACCAATCCGCATACGAGGAGTCCCGCATGGACGGCCAAATAAATGAGTTGAGTAAAGGGGAGAAGGCTAATATTAGTCCCAATAAATATAATCTTAGGTATAATAAGAAAGAAGGTAAGTCTAACATCCCTAATCAACCTTCCAAAAGAGATAAGCCTGCTAAAGATGCAGTGAACGATAGCAAGGAAAAGAAAACGCAGAACCCCTCACCAATAGCCAAAGGTCTTGTCCCATAAGTGAGGGAAATTCTAAAAACCCCCTCCTATTTTAAATTTGAGCATGAAATTCAAAATATTAGGATCCCTGTACCCCTTTCAGAGCTGGTCAAGCATGAAGATTTCAAAAAATCCATCTCTAAATTGTTGCAGTCCGAGCCTGCATCTCACTCCTCAGACATAGTAAATCTTCAGGATGAAAAGCCAACATCCATTTTAGGTCCCATGATAGAAGATAGAGATGTTTCATCCCCTCCCTTCTATACATCTCTGAGCATACATGACAAGGTGTTTCATAATTTCGTGATGGTATCAGGAGTGTCTCATAATGTCATGCCCAAATTTGTCATGGATGAACTTGGATTAGAAATCACAAAAACTTACCATGATTTGAATTCTTTCGATTCTAGGAAAGTGCAGTGTCTTGGGGTCATCAAAGATATGGTTGTGACCTTGCTTCAGTTGCCCATGAAAAGTGTGGTCATGGATATCATGGTGGTTGATGCTCCCCCCAATTTTGGCATATTGTTGTCAAGATATTGGATAAGGCGACTTGGAGGAACATTGCATATGGACCTCACATATGCTACCATTCATGTGTTTGGGGGGGAGCATAGAAGATTGTACATGGAAGCTCAATTAGCCTACATTATCAGTGATGAATCTGACCCCACCAACCATCCTATCTTTTCCCTTGATATTGATTTAGGATCCATCTTGTTGCAGCTCACCGGTGTCCCCGATCCCCCTCTTGAAATAAGGAAGAAGTCCCTCACTCTCTATGAAGATTATCCTCCTATTACATTTGTTTGGAAAATGTTCTTTGATGGAGCCTCTTCTAGAGAAGGTGTTGGTGCCAGAGTGGTCTTTGTTTCACTTGTTCAAGAAATTATATCTATGTCCTACAAGTTAGAATTTGAAACTACCAATAATGTGGCAAAGTATGAAGCTCTTGTTTTGGGTTTGAGGGATCCAAAATACATGGTAATTAAATAGATATCAGTGTTTGAGGATGTTGAGTTAATTGTCCATCAGATCAGGAATATTTATTAAGCCAAGAACCTTCGACTTAGAAGTTACAGAAATGAAGTGTGGGATCTAGTTGACAGTTTTTTCTTAGCCTTCAACATTTCATTTGTCCCAAGAGAAGAGAATGCCATGGCCGATTCTCTAACTATTTTTGCAAGTACTTTCAAAGTCCCTCTGCCACCCAAGCTCAGGTATAATGTAGAAGTGAAATATAGACCCTCTATAACTAACAATGTCAAGCATTGGAAAGTGTTTGAGGATGATCTTGAAATCAAAATATTCCTGGAGACGGTTAATGATGAGTTTTTTTCATTACACATTGATCAAGATCCTGATTCTGAAATAGATCCTCATGCTGATGTTTTTATGAACCAAATTGCTAATCATCATATTGTCCAGTTGCCCAACAAGCATATCCCAAAGGGACTAGTCGCTTTGGAAATACTATTTGACAGAAATGATGTGGCAGTAAAGGGTAAAATTTCAAGTGAGGATGCCGATGTAGCTGAGTGCAATATTGGTATGGAGGAGGATCCCAAATTTGTCAAGTTGTCAAGAAGCTTGTCAAGGGAATAAAGGGCCGAATACGTTGAGTTGATAAAGGAGTTTTCTAATGTGTTCACCTGGACATATGAAGATCTCAGAACATATGACACCAGTTTCATTGAGCATAAGATCCCATTGAAAGAGGAGGCTAAACCATTTAGGAAGAAATTAAGACAAATAAATCTTATGTTGTTTCCTATCATGGAAAGGGAGGTAAATAAGTTGTTGGATGCCCAAATCATTGTCCCTTTGAGATATTCTGAGTGGGTGGCCAAACTGGTCCTAGTAAGGAAGAAGAATGGAGAAATCAAACTATGTGTCAATTTCAAGAACCTGAACAGAAGCTCTAAGAAGGACAATTATCCTTTGCCCAAGATGGAACACATATTGTAGAGGGTGACAGGTGCATCCAGTATTTCCATGATTGATGGATTTTTTGGCTACAATCAGATCTTTTTCATGCCTGAAGACAGGGAAAAGACATCCTTCACCACTCCTTGGGGAACATTCATGTACGCCAAAATTCCCTTTGGATTGATGAATGTAGGATCAACCTTTTAGCGAGCTATGGACATCACCTTCATTGGAGAAAAGGATAGATTTGTATTCATCTACTTGGATGACATTACAGTTTTTTCCAGGTCTAATAAAGAGCATTGTTATCATCTAAGAAAGGTCTTCTTGAAATGAAGAATGTTTGGTCTCTCCCTAAATCCCAAGAAGTCTTTATTTTCCATGCAAGAGGGAAAATTGTTGGGACACATAGTATCAATAGAAGGGGTCTGGATTGATTCAAATAGGGTAGAAGCTATTCAAACCTTGTCATTTTCAAGATCCAAGAAGGAAGTCCAATCTTTCTTGGGAAAAATTAATTTCTCGAGAATATTTGTTTCAAATTTTGTTGAATTAGTGAAGCATATCACAACCATGCTCACGAAGGGGAATGAAGTAAAATGGACACCTGAGTCCAGAAATTCTTTTGATCAAATCAAGAAGGAATTGATTGAGGCACCTGTGCTCATCAATCCTAATTACTCCAATGATTTCTTGATTTTTTCCTTTGCCTCATTTGACATAGTAGCAGTTGCTTTGTTGCAAAATAATGTTGAAGGGTTGGAGCATCCCATTGCCTTTTTTAGCAGGGCATTGAGATATGTTGAGGTAAAATATGACATCATGGAAAAACATGCCTTTGCTTTTGTGAAATCCCTCAAGGCATTCAGAGTCCATGTTCTGCATTCAAAGGTCATTGCATATGTTCCTTCAGCTTCTATGAAGGACATTCGCATTCATCCTGACATAGAAGGAAGAAGGAGTAAGTGGATTGCCAAAATCCTTGAATTTGATCTGGAAATAAAGCCCACCAAACTAGTTAAAGGTTAAGGTTTATCCAAGCTATTGGCTAAATCTAATTGCAGAGCTTTGGGGTTTAACTTCATCAACACCTGCTCAGAAAATCAGCAAGATGAGTTGTCTCATACAGGCCCACAAGTCAGCCCTCCATTGGCAGGATGCATCTATTACAAAGACATCATATTCTTTCAGTAGGAGTTAGTCCCCTTGATGGTATGGGGAAAAGCAAGGAAAGAGATATTAAGCTCAAAGAAATTAGATATTTCCTTATTGACCAGGTCTTATATTGGAAGGACCCTTTGGGAGTGCGTTTGAGATGTTTAGACCCACCAGAAGCCCAAAATATTATCTTTGATTTTCATGACAGCATATGTGGGGGGCATCATTTCTGGAGAACTACAGCCTATAAAATTTGTAGGACTGGATATTTCTAGCCTACTCTATTCGTTGATGTCTATGCAAAAATCAAGGCTTGTATTAAATGTCAAAAATTCTCTGGAAAGCTGCAGCTCAGGTCCTTTCCATTAAATCCTATGTTATCTTCAAGACCCTTTCAGCAGTGGGGCCTAGATTTTATTTGGGAAATTCATCCTGCTTCAAGTGGACAACACAGGTGGATATTGATTACCACTGATTACTTTACCAAATGGATAGAAGCTATCCCCGCAAGAAGTGCTTCTCACAAAGTAATAATTGGTTTTATTGAAGATATTATGGCAAGGTTTGGTTGTCCTAACAGAATCATCACTGAAAATGTTGCATCCTTCAAGGATGAACCATTGATCCAGTTTTGTGAACAGTTTGGAATTTCACTGATTCACTCAAATCCTTACTACCCCCAAGGGAATGGACTAGCAGAGTCCTCTAACAAGAGCCTTATAAATATCATCAAAATATTGTTAGAGGACAATAAGAAAGAATGGGATTCAAAGGTCAAATTTTCTCTGTGGGCTAACAGAGTGACCACAAAGAGATCTCTTGGTGTCTCTCCTTTTAGGCTTGTGTATGGAGTGGAGGCCATCTTTCCTTCTCAAATTTCCTTGCCTATGGAAAAAATCTTCCAAGACTACCAAGGGGAGCCCGATCATATGATCAGAAGAATACAACAAATGGTAGAAGAGCAATAAACTAGAGAGAAAATAATGGACAAAGCACATGAGCATCAGCAAAGGATCAAGCAGGATTTTGACAGGAAAGTAAGAAAAGAGGATTTCCAACTAGGATATCTAGTACTCAAATGGGATGCACCCAAATAGGATAAGGGAAAACATGGTAAATTTGAACCTCTATGGATTGGGCCCTTCAAAATCTCTGAGGTATTTCCAAATAATACTTACAAGTTGCAGAATTTGGAGGGATGTGAAGTTTTGGGTGGCCCTATAAATGGGAAATTTTTGAAGAAATATTTTGTTTAGGCCATGATCGGCGTTCCACCATTGTAGATACCACTCATGTTATGTTTTGATTTTTAGTTTTTTTGTTTTAAATAAGAGACCCTATAACCCAAAGCTAAGGCACTGGAGTTGTGCATTCTTGGCAGCTCGCAAGGAGCATGCCATCCCCTATGGAGCCAAATTTTATCACAAAAACTTGTCAGAGTCTTGTGGGTTTGTGGTTTCTACCTAAGTTAGTAGTTTTACCTTGTCTTTCTCCTTTTTGTCGAGAAAATACTAAGTTTTTCCCTTTTCAGCTGGTAGTTTGCTCTGTGTTTTCCCTTGATCGTTTGAGTGACCCTTTTTTTGTGTAGTCCTACCTGATAAGTCTCTACCCCAAGATTTTTGTTTTCTCTGAGGTTAATCAGTCCCCTTTCTACCTCTTTCATTGATCCTTTTTCTTTCCCGAGCCCTCAGCCAGACACCCGAGTTTTACTTACACAAGCCACAGTCATAAGCACAAAGTGCATCACTTAAAGCAGTCTGATATGGACTCGAATCAAGCGAGGGAGCAAGATCATATTTCAGTGGCTGGGATCCAAGGTGGAGTTCAGACTGGCGGTTCACGGGTATTTAGAACCTAAAAGTTGCCCGAAGTTTAATGTCGGGGCAAAGGCCTGAGATCTAAGGCTGGGCAAAGATTTAATCTGAGTTGTAGATCTCATTATGAGAGATCAACGGTGAATAATAATACCAAGAATCAGTAGTTCAAAACGTTGTTAAAGTTGTTCGTCAAAGATCCAAACTCCCAAAACCCGAAATCAACAGGAGTCATTTGATCCAACAAGACGCGTGGCATCAGATCTGAACTACAGAGAAAGTCATTTCAGAAAAACTCAAGTGAGGGACACACAAATTTCCCAATCCCCAAAATTATGAAAGGTCGAAGTGTCAATATTTATCTGGGTCATCCAATTCAAAGAGTTGTGTGGCACCTGATCCGAGAAGTCATGATTTCGCGACTCGATGGTTTTTGTATAGAGTGTAATGCAGGTTTGTGAAACGTGAAATCGTGAAGCACCAAAGAGTTAGGCCCGTGGTCACAGCCCAAGGTTGCATGGAGCGATGGAAAGGAGCTATGTCAAAGGCTGAAAGCACCCATGTTGGTCACATAAAGGATCTACGTGGCTTCGAGACTCCAAGATTGACTCAAAGAAATCATGAGGATCGCCTGGAACATTCAGGGGTGCCAAGCCTCATCCCAATCCCAATCAAAGTAGTTAATGAAAGTGGGGGAGGTTTTTGAAACCTCATTTCACTCCATAAATGGAAGGTCTGGCTGAGGGGACCGAGCCGTCAGCCCGTGATACTCCTGTGGGTAAATTTTCCTACAAAACCCATATTGATATGAGTTCGCTTATGATAGAAAGATACATGTGCAGACTGACAGAAGAAGACATAGAAGCAAAGCTTTGATTGTAATATCCAGGTCACACTCCTAGTGGTGGCGAGTTGTTTTGAGTATAAATAGTTAGTTTTGATATTTTTTTATGTTCAATGGTTGAGCTACACTCCCACATTGTAAAGTTTTAATGAAGCTTTGGTTCTTTTGGTTATGTACTTGTATTTTAGACTTCTTGTTTAATGTAATTCAGTTTCCTTCTGTCTCTCTATAACAACTATGTTAGAACACTCGGGCATGGATGATCCAGTCAAGGGTAGTTATGTTTTTGTGATGTAGGTTTGATCACAGGGACATCGCAACCAGTTTTAATCAGTCTCTCATGTTGTCTTTTCCCTCAAACACTGAATGAATCGAGCATGGATGATCCGGTCAAGTTGTTGTTATTGAATTGTGATGTATGTTTGCTTTCAGTTCAGTGATAATTTCATTTAGTTCCATAAAACTCTGAACCAAGGGGATCTTGTCTTCTGAGTTTTTCCTCCTTAGGCTGCTGGAAGACCGGATGTCCATAGCAGACCTCTTCATTCTCCTCAATTTCTTCCCCCTACTCACTCTTACTACAATTTACTGACCAAAGTTATATCAAGACCTCATCTGCTTATGCATACCAGCCCAGTTTTCTGAGTTAAAGTGATATAATCCTAAGTCTGTGTCCATTAGACCCCCTTTAATTTTATTCATTGTGACATACAAACTGATGTGTACTGGGCTTACCTCTGCTGCAAACAGGAGGTGACTTCTAGTTCTAATAGAATCCAACGATCGGACACTCGCCAAGGGTACCAAAATTGAAGGAAGAAGAGGTTGGTGAAGGATCTTCTCTCGGTGCTATGAGGAAGTTGGAGTTTGCTACCAGAGAAGAACCAGTCATCAAAACACCGACTAAGAAGGAATTTTATCAACCCCCTACTTTTTGCAATACAGAAGAAACCAATGGATCAAAGATAATTCTCCCACAATGGGGATATTTTTTCAATAAAATTAACTGGGAATATTACCCGGAGTTTATCCCCCACAGCGACCCAGATGTAAGGGTGCTCGACAACTAGGTTTTTCCAAATATCTGGAGGTTGTGCTTGCATATGGTAGCCTTTTGAACTCCATTATTTCCCTGGATTGAGACTCTGGGTTGGATAATCGATCATACAAATCCGCAGAAGTGCCTAGTCAATGATGAGAATGGCGGATGTGTTGGTGTTTTTCTCCTGACAGAGGTCCAAAAATATTACAAGATCAGGGACCCGGAGGAGCGGTTGAACATGGATTTCATGGTGAATTTCTATGAATTTCATGACACCATCTGATTAATGGCCTCCTAGTAGAAGGAAGAGATTAAATTTACAAACTAGAGCAACGACTAGTACAAGACAACAAATCTAAGAGAGCCATGCATCTACTTAATGGATCTAATTTGTCGATTATACAGGGGAAAATATTGTGCTAAGTTCTTAGAGGCATGGATTCCCCCTCTATACACTATGGCTATTTTCTGGAGTAGCTTCAATTGGGGAGAAATTATCTCCAAGCAATTGAGCACCAGTATATTGTAGGCCCAAACACCAAAGGAGGGAGAAGTACCCACTTTTCACATGGCTTCATATCTACTAGACATTATCTATGCAAGGAATGTCTTTGTCGGCATGAATCTAAGTTGGCACATCGTAGAGTTACATGTACATGTCTACTTCAACATCTTGTGGGAAAACAGGTACAAGAAATCTTATTCTCTCATTTGCGATGAATTCATAGCTTGGGTTATTTCATTATTTTCAAAAAAGAATGCCCAAGACTGTCTGTAGCATCCAAGAAAATGATTTCAAAAGTATGCCACTAGTACCTAGAGGAAACCATAACTTATATCAGGGTATTCGAGGCCATCGGTGCACCACATTTACTCCCCACTCACATCTCAGACGGGCTCATCGTAGGATAAATATGTTACCAGACCATATTGCAGGGCTATAATGCCACTTTGGTTAAGGAAAATAAACAAGTGTTCATACCCAATGGATTCCATGTAGGGTTTTGCATAGTAAAGGATATTATGCAAGCTAAACAAGAGGGTTTGAGCCATCTAGAATAGAGGTTCCCAACAGGCCGATTTAGCAAGAATAACCCTAAAGGCCTAGTTCTCCAGCATGCGTCACAAGTCTCTTCCTACTGGCCATATGCACATGACAAGTTTGAAGATGATATATTTACAGAATGTGCTCATGATGGGGAGGAGGTACTACAGAGAAAAGATAACCTAAACATGACTAGGTTCAAAGATATGAGTATGGATGAGCAAGTCAAAATGATAGAATAGACGACTCAAAAAGCTCTCAGGGTTAGAGAAGAAAACAGATTAGCATAAGCCACAGAGGCACAAATGAGGGAGATGTTTTTATGATAAGAATCCCAAAGAGTCATCCAACAGCTAGAAAAATATCCTCAACTATTAGAAACTATGAGGATCACCCCAGACGACCCAATCACAATTAGAGAGGAGATAAATGGATCAGAGTAAACACAGCTAGAGGAAACTGTCAGTCTAGAAAATCCCAAAGTTCCATCACCACATGCCAGATCGTTGGTGACCATTCCAACCCAGCATGATATTCCAAGAACACCAGGTAAAATGGCTATGCCTAATACCCTTTTTTATCTAATTACTATCTATGATGATGAAGAGAGTTCAAAGGTCTCGCTTATAAATCTGATACCAATTATAGAGGAGAAACAACCAGGGGTAGCATCTTCTCCAACCCCCGATGCATCAATTCCAAACTCTCTGCAAGGTTACCATGAGGCTGAGAGTACCTTAGAAATGAAAATTCTTGACCTATCAGAGACCCCGAAAGACAGCTCTAGGGATGAGCTAAGTTCAAGTGGACAAAAAAAGGAATTGCAACAGCTAGAGATCAGTGCCTCAACAGTTGATCACCAAGTAAGTATTGAGCCTATCACTGTCTCTTCAATTTTGGTCGATATATTACGATTCGATGAACACCGGACGGAGGTCAAGCCATTGGAACATATGGAAGTTTCCCCTGTCAAAGAAGTAGAAGATTCGTTCCTAGAACAAATACATATGACAGGAAGTTTGGGCAACACTTTGACCTGGGGAGACCAACAAATCCCTGCGCCTGTTGATGAGGTTGCCGATATAAAGGAGATTTATTACGACATGAAGAGGAAATCCATCATGAGGAGGACCACCAATAAAATAAGTTTCACGCTGGATAGCCCGATTCTCATCACCATGGAAGAGAAGTTGCTCAGCACAGAAAACGTGAAGACATCTGAGCTAATCGGTGTAGGGATGGCTATCAATGATGCTATGTTGGATCAAGCAAAGTGATATGAAAAGGAACTGGTCGCCACAAAGAAGGAGCTATACCATCTGTGCCATCTAGTGAAATATTACCAAGACTCAACACATGCCATATTTTTTCTGAAGAGTGAGTTCCAAGATGCATATGCAAATTGCACGAGTGAAATACATCTCTTCACTGCATGTGTAACCAATTATCAAGAATATACCCTTATGGAACTGTAAAACTATAAGGATGTGGATATATGGTATGAAAATGCATACCAATATATAGAACAAATCGATTACATTAGCGCAGTGTAGAAGGACTGAGACATGGAGGAGCATGGAATTTGAGTGTTGATGGATAGCAGCATCTCCCGTATCAGGAAGGCATCCGAATACTGGGTACATATGGCCTAGGAACCTCAGCGAGATATACAGAAGAGGTGGGCCAAGTGCGAAATAAGTTGGGAAAATATCAATTGGGAGATGAAAAACATTGGCCTCCCAGAGTTCGGCTCACCCTAAGACTTTGCCAACTTTCATGACATAGTCAAACGACATGAAGAACAAGACTCGTTGTGGGAAGTGGAGATCGTGCAAGTGGAAATCATGACACCAGGTCAAATACAAATTTTTATGGAACATTCGATCAAGGCTCATGCAGTTTTGCAACGTTTAAGTGCCAAAGTCAACAAATATAGAGAACGGACAATAGAAGTGAAGGAAACCCTTTCATCCCCGATGGACCATCATAGGTTCTCATATGCTAACACATGCGAGGATCTCTTTTTCAAGTGGTCATAATATGAGAAGAGTCATCCACTCTAGTAG
>JASDQU010212138.1:0-12646 GCA_032191745.1 Picea mariana | reverse complement strand
TTTGGGATTTTCAAGCATTGTATAGACCCAAGAACCTTTTCACGAACTTATACATTGTTAATTAATATTGAGAAGCCCTCAAGGCCAAAATATTATAGAAGGAATTATGTGTAGAGGAAGATTGAAGCTTTGAACTACTTCAAGTGAAGATAACTATTGTTTCTATGGACTATAAGAATGCTTGTTTGCTATAGATTGATTCTCATACAATGTTTGTCATTCTGTAGTTATTGATGTTCCTTTGAATATTTCAATGCCTTGATATTTGTGGGTTGTTATCACATACTTTGTTGTGATCTAGACTAATTTGATTAGATAAATTTGTATGCACTTGTTTCCAATCTTTCTCTTTTGTTACAACTAACTATATAGAAGTTGTGTAAGATTTTGGTTACATTGATAACTCACCAATTACTCTAATGTGCTCCTAGATAGGATAGGTTAGCATAGATTAGTGATATATTCATCTTTTCATACATAGTATTCATCAACATCTTTGTGTTGCACTTTCACCATCCATCTACCCCATCAGTATACCAGACCGTAACTGGTAAGAAAATAAAAAAGAAAGAAACAAATGGTAGTCGGGACAAATTCTGGTTGGGACTCCTAATTTAAATGGTGTATAGTATAGTTGGGATTATATACCAGGGAGCACCCCTTTCTATTGTCAGTAAAATTTTCACCCGTCAGCACAATTGGTGTTAGAAGGAGGGACATATTTTATGGCTTATATACATGAATTAAACAATAACTGAAATGAGTCTTCAATGAGTAACCCAAACCCTCAACCTACCTTGTTTCCTCCATTCAAGTATGAACAAGAAGTTACCTATGAGTACTCAAAGACTAATTTCAAAAGTGCTTCTAGTAGTCCTGAAATACATATTGAGAGTTGGTTTCACATACCACGAGAAGAGCCTCATGAAACCTGCATAATTACACATGCTTACACAAAATTGCTTGGAAAATTACCTACAGCCTCTAAACTCCTTAGAAGAAAAGCAACCTGTGTAGAATGTCCTAACACAGATCCCAATTTTTACATTAAATATGTAGACGACCTTATTGAAACCGCATTACAAGAGGTCCCAATACCTTTGAGCAAAGCGGCACATTTCTTTATTGAACCTGAAGAAGAATTCGAAGGTGAACAATCGGAAATCACCATAGAACAACTAATGGGAGAAAACAATATCCATAGAGAATTTATATCATGATGGAGAGCCCAAGGATCTCTCAATCGGGTTGGACAACTTCATGAAATGCCAAGGAAGTTTGATAAAATCTTCCCAAAATTCGACCCAGACAAACCTGGATCCCCGGAAGACCATGTTAATAATTTATTTTTAGCCATACATATTCTAGGTGTTGAACATGATAACGTAGTGTGTAGGCTATTTCCTTACACTTTTTCCAGGAAGGCCTCTACTTGGTATTTTAGCCTACCTTCCAATTCTATTATAGAATGGGACAATTTTGAAAGGCTCTTTATGAGAACATTTGAAGAAAGAAAAAAAGTTACATCTCTACATAATGGACTAGGATCCATTAGAATGGAAAAGAGGGAAAGAGTAAAGGACTTTAACCAAATATTTCTTAATGTATTAATCAAGTTTCCTCGTGATGTCGCTCCCACTCAGTCCTTAGCTATTGTATATCACACATATGAATTAACCCCCTCCATAGGGATGTTTGTAAAATGATCTAGCATAAATACATTAGTATTAAAATTTGATGAAGATGAGATTGTGGAAAGAGAGGCATTTACATATGATCAACATCCACGTTACGAGGAAACTAAGTTGGCTAGGAAGAAACCATTTCTACTAACTAAACCACCTAACAGAGAGTTAATGGACATCGATAATGTGGTCAAAATGGTTAAGAAGTTATCCATTGAAGTTGTGGACCTTAAAAATAATGTTGGTGAAGGATCATCAAAACCATGAACTTTCCACCCATTCTTCAAGAAACCAGACAACCTACCACAACCTCCTGAACCACCACACATGGATTTCAACTCATATAGCTTCAGCAATGATATTTTTTGTTCTTATCATAAAAAAAATCACCCAGAATGAACGTGCCCTAAATGGGTCAATTCTATGACCTTGGTGATAATCCAGTTTCTAGATCAACAGAGTTTGGATGATCAAATCCATGCATAATATCCTTCTGGTGCTGCTGATGAAACCCCCCTAGAATCAACTATTCCCTTTTGGGATTGGTGTGTAGAATCAGACGATGAACAGATTCAGGAAATCCTTGTCGGAGATACATAGGATGTTAAACGTGTTGCTCCAAAGGGTTATAACTTACATAGAAAAGGTCCACTATATAATATCCCTTCTTCCAAAGAATAAAAAATCCCTCTTAATAAAATAACACCTCCCCCTATCCTCCCAAAACAAAGTGACATGGTCCAAGAAAAAACTGATAATAAAATTGGCAAAACTATTGTAGTAAACAAATACAAACCAAGCACTTCTAGTTCTGTTGGGAATAATGAAAAAAGTAACATGACACCAGATAACGAAGAGGTGATTCAAGAAAAATATGGACAAGTCAAGAACGATCCAAACTCGCATTCCTTGGATTATAATGTGATCTAAGACATGAAGACTATTAAAGATAATATTTCAATGTTTGATATTTTCTCCCTTCCACAACAATATGAGCTCCTACATGATTCCTTCAAACCCCATGAGACTCAGACATAAACTATTGTTGCTATTAAGATCTTAATCCATGGAAGTAATGCACAAGAGATACACAAAGTGGAGATAGTAGTGGCTATAAACGCAACAAGCATAATCTCCTTTTCAAAATCTCACGTACCACCTTTTCTGCTCACATATGAAATTTTTAATTTCAATGTACACAACTGTTTAGTAGATTCTGGTGCCTCTTTCAATATCATGCCTTTTTTCGTTTGCAAAAAAATAAATGTTGTTCCACAAATAATGAAAACCAGGATCATCCAATTAAACAAAACATATGTTAAAGTAAAATTTGAACTAATAGATTTTTTAATCAGATTGTCATCTGACCCCAGAGTTCATCATACTATAGACATAGTTTTGTAGACATAACAGAGAGTTATGGTTTTATCTTAAGAAGAGACTGGTTATCCAAAATTCAATCTTATTTCTCTACTGATTGGTCTCATATGTGGCCTCCTCATAAAGGAAAATCCAATCAAATCTGTGTAAACAATGAAGCACACATGAAGAACACAGTGATGGAATTGGAAGGTAAGAACAAGTCCATAAGCCTTGCTCATTCCATTTTGGGGAATTATTTTTTCGAAACTAATTATGGTTGTTATGAAGCATATACTTCTAAAATACCATCATAATTACAATCATACCTATTCCCACGAATTCATAATAGCGTCTGTCCAGTACTAAATAAATTAGGATTTAGTTCGACTAACAAGACTAATATTCTTGACATGTGGACCATGTTCTTTGACGACCTTAAAACATAGGATGGAGTTGGACTAGGATGTGTTCTAATTGACCCTAGCCAAGGAAAAATGCTCAAATCATGTCGTTTAGAGTTTAAATGCACCAACAACACTACTGAATATGAAGCCTTAGTGCAAGTCCTTAAAACAACCATTGACCTCAAGGTAAAATACCTTAAAGTGTTTGGTGATTTTGAGATCATTGTTCGATAGGTAAGAACCATTATTAATTGCATGTCTCCACATCTAAAAGCTTACGAGAAAGAGGTATGGAATATACTTTACTCATTTGATGCATTTAATATTAATTCTATGCCTCGCGATCAAAATATAGATGCAGATATTTTGGCCAATGAAACATCTAGCTTTATGCCTCTTAATGATGGTTTTTCGATTGAAATGATGTTTAGGCCCTCTGTACCAGACAATGTCACCAGTTGGAGAGTTTTCGACAATGAATCTCATATTATCAACTTTCTTACTAGTTCGGACGGACTCCAAGATTTAGTGATCGATGATGAGATACATAAACAAGATTTGCAAACTTATCGGGAAGAAACTAACAAGGTGAGGACAAATTGTGTTCTGAAGAACATTTTGACTCTTGAAAATTTATTTGATATACAATCCAATTTCAGGAAGCCATCTAATCCAAAGACCAACAACTCCACTATGATGCATTTCTTGGTCAATTTGGGAACATTTGAATAACCTAAATATGTTAACCTGGGCACCTACTGTTCAGATTCAGAAAAGTACAGATTCACAAAATAACTCAAGAAGTATCGAGATGTTTTTTCCTAGACGTATGATGATTTGAAGATGTATGATACACGAACTATACAACAAGTGATCCTCATCAAATATGTTGGTTGTGGAGCCTGATTATCTTCCTGATTCAGAGGTCTTTGTTTTCGGTCGTTTTTATACCCCATGAAGACTTTACACTCCAAAAGAATGTACACTCATCCACGTGGGGGAGTGCAGGGGGGGTTACCCCCCCTGCGGGATCCGGGGGAAAGCAGGGCTTTGGGGGACAATGTTCCCTGAAGGAAAAATTGCCTTGTAAATGTATATTGTAATTTCATTGTAAATGTGGACCGTTCATTATAAGGTCGCAGATCTGACGGTAGAAGTTATGTTAGGTTTTTTTCCCTAGAATGCAACCCTCTTTTATGAGGGAGATGTATTGTGGCTATGCATCATTGTGAATATTATATTCTGAGAGAGGAGACTGTGAGAGAAACAAGAGGAAGTTATAGCGGGTGTGTTGTAGGTTATATCCCTTCATTTGTTGGATAATAATAAAGGAAGGACCTGGAAATTTCTCTGGTGGATGTAGCCCACACTAGGTGAACCATGTATGTCTGTGTCTCTATTGTATTTTGTATCTTCTGTGTTTTATTTCTGCATTTTTTTTATTTTACTGCTCTGTAAGCCCATTTTTCTAACAACTAGTATCAGAGAAAAATGGAACTCGCAGGAAATGAGGGTTCCTAGTTCGAGTGGGAGCAATGGCGGAAGATGGAAAGTTTAGGGTCGAGAAATTTAATGGCCAAAACTACCAGTTATGGAAGATGTAGATGGAAGATTATTTATATAGAAGTATCTATTCCTACCATTGGTAAGAATAGCAAAGAAGCCAACGGCCATCAAGGATGAAGAATGGGATATTCTTGATAGAAAGGATCTAGGAATGATACAGCCAAGCCTCATAGCGTCGGTGGCTTTCAATATTTCAAAAGAAAAGACAAAGAAGGATCTAATGGATGTGTTGGCTAAACTGTATGAAAAACCTTCGACGTCTGTTGGGTTGAGAAAAAGGTATAAATATTCTCCTTGTTACCTTGGTTTGTGATATATTTTTTGTTGACTTTTCTATTAATTTGAATTAATTAGGGAAGAAAATGGTTAAAAAAATCTTTAGGAAATATTATTGAATGATTCTAGATATTTTCTTAACTTTGGTTTGAATTGTTTCGATTTTATGCAGAAATGGACAACTGTTGTTAACTAAATATAATTAAGAAGATCATGAAGATGCACAGGCCATTGAAGATCGAAGGAATTGGGCACAAAATGGTTTAAAGGAATATTGACTTTATTGCAATCTTCATAAATAGTAAAAGCAATCTTGAGGATCTCTCGATCCTCATGATATCTTAATTTACTTATCTCATTGTAATATATAAAGGATAGTGAATGATAGAGAGATAACCAAGCATTCAGATCTCTTAATTGTTGACACTTTGTACAAGCAATCCCATTTTAAATGATTTATCAGTTATGGAATTAATGAAAGCTTCAAGTGTTTTGATCATTTCTGCGTACTGAGTATTTTGTAGCAGTATCTTCTGAAGACCGTGGGCCCAGTCGATAGGAGAAATTGTCTCATCTATAATCTTATCAATTATGTTATATTTCTATAATTTTAATTTCCTTTCAACAGTTAAAATAGACTCGTTAATGTGTTGATTGTTTTATGAATTGGTTATGTTGTTCCATTTGCAGAGAGTAGATGTTCCATTTTGAGATTATCGATTTTTGTTCCACTTCCATTTGTTGTCAATTTATCGCTTGTGAATTCATTTCATTTAAATTTGCATTTGTTGTTCCTTTCATTTAATTCACATTTGTTGCTCCTTTCGCAATGTTGTTCCTTCTTAAATATTCAGTAGATCATTGTTTCTTTTCAACAGATTAATTAGTTATTGAGATATTGATTCATTAAGTGTTTCCATAGATTAAATTATTGTTTCTTAGATAAATGAATGAATTCAATAAAGTGATTGATGCTTTGATTCATGGTGTTTTATTGTTCATATTACAATTTTGTTGAGTGAGTTATTAGTTTCAGATTTTTGAGTCAATGTGTGAAGACCTTGATTATTGCAGTAATTTAGATAGACACGGATTTGATGTAACTGAATTATCAACACGATTTAAACCTATACAATATCTGCATAGACTTTGCTGAAATTCTTCAAAGAGAAGATGAATCCTTGGTTGATAATATTAATGTCAGACTAAGGTTGTTTTTAGGACATCTTTAGAGCCCAACATTTTGGCACCGTTGTTGGGGAGAATGTCAAAGATAGAAAAATTTGCGTCTCTGAAGGATGAGGTATCGAAAACGGAAGGTAAGAACCTATGTAGGCAACAAGTAAAATGCTTGTGCCAACACCCACCTTCAACTGATGCATAGAGGTTATATAGGTGCATAAAATTTGTGTCTGTGTGTATGACTAAGAAGAAAGAACCTGAAAAACAAAAACCCTCACCAAAAACTACAAAATCCCAGGGCCTGATGCCCCCCGAAAGGAGCACTTTATAGACGAAATTATCCTAAAAATTGAATCTCAAGCCTCGGTTGGACCTCGAAAAGGTTCTACCCGAGTCCCTCAAGCAACAAATTTAGCAACTATAGCTCATGCTGAGGTTCATAGCTGAATCAAAGGAACTAAACAAAGTTTCCAAAATACACATACTCCACTTTTCAGTCCTTTAGGTGAGGGAAATTATTGTAATTTGAAAGAAGGAGAAGGGGAGACCAGTGGAATTACTTAAGCAAACCCACCACCACCTGAACCTGGATCTCCTATGATTCTGGGAGGAGAAGGAACACCTGAAATCCTAGACATAGGTAGCACGATTAAATATCCTAAGGGACCAAGTAATCAATCACCTTGAATAGAACACCCAGACCAAGAAATCCCTGAAGGTTATTGGCACATTTTTGACCAAATGGCACAAAAAAATAAGCCATGACCTCAGACTTCCACTTTGGAGTATCCTATATTTGATTTGGTTGCTAATGCCCTAATGAAAGCCATTCCACTATAGAATCTTCCAACCTTCAATGATTTGATCTCAAAGGACCCTGACACGTTCTTATTCGAGTTTGATATCTTGTGTAGAGGCTATGACTATACCTCTGAACCCCATAAATTAAAGTTATTTCCTTCCACTTTGAAAGTAGAAGATTTATGATGGTTTATAGGACTAGGGGGAGGAACTATAAATTCATGGGATGAAATGAAACAATCCTTCCTTACGAAATATCAAAACTACTGTAGAACTAGGGATTTAAAGGATGTAATCTTTAAAATGATTGCAAAGGGAAATGAAACACTAGAAGAATATGTTGAAATATTTCAATATAACCTGCAGAGATCACCTTACAGTACACTACCAGGTGAGGTACTTAAAGCCACTATAATAAAAGGTATGAAAGATGAATGGGTAGAAACATTAAATTTGATGGGAAAGGGTGATATTTATCAAGAAACATATGATGACATTGTCCAATTGTGTATCAGGTGTTCGTGCGATAGTACACGAACCAGATCGAGAATACAAACCCCCATCACCAGAAGCAGTAACATAACTAGCGAGAGTGTCACCCGAGAAGAAATTGGTAATCTTTTAGAAAATTTTAAAACTGACATTTTGGGTACTCTGACTACACAATTGGATGTTCTGTAGGTTAAACATAAACAAGCGGAAACAAAATAGTTGTTGTCTATATTTGTCCACGATGCAGGAGGAAACATGGTTCAAGGGAGTGCCCCTTGGATGTGGTTCGGACATGTGCCATCTGTGCCAAATACCATGCAACAGAGAAGTGTCCATCATTCCCATAACTAAAAGTTGTCTTTAAAGAAGCAGAAGAGGAAACAGAACCAGTATGTCTGATGGCTCAGTGTCGCCAGTGGAATGCTCACCCCCCAGGTACACTACAAGATCCTTCTTCTTTCTTTTCTAGGCAATATAATCAGTCGCATAATTTTGGAAACACATGGCAGGGCCAACCATTTTCTAACCCCACCTGCCATTCCCAACAATATCCTACTGCACCCTGGCCAAATCAACCAATTGCTAATCCTACTTTACCTAACTTGAAATAACCTACCCCATTTTGGCAGAATTCAAATAATAACCCCTATCGTTCACAGTGGACTAGCATAGCTACCCAAGCCCCCAATTGGACTCAAAATTGGCAGTGTCCCATGTGAATAACCAATCAACCCATGGGAATGGCTCCTCAAGCTCAACCCACTTTACAAGGTCCACTTCAATTGCCTCAAAATCCCCAACCTCAAATGCGCCCCCAATTACTAGCTCAACCCAACCCGAATCCTAATAACAGACCAGTCTAGCTCATGCAAATTGTTAAGAATTTGGAGGGTGAAACAAATTATGTAGGGTGCAATAAACTCCGGTTGAGATCAAGGAATGTAATTTCTCCTAAGGAAAGTAACATTCATAAAGAATAGGAGAATGAGATTGATAGACAACCAACAATAAAACCATCAAATGTGGTCATAACAGAAGAAACTGAACAGGGGGGGAACACAATTGAGCAACAAAATCCCGATAAAGACGTAATTTGTTCTCCCTCATTTCCCAAAAGGCTAATGATAGAAAAACCAGCTGTATATCCTAACTTTGATATCGTCGGGGAACTAAAGAATCTATGTGTTAAAATTCCACTCCTACAGGCTTTATAAGATATTCCTATTTATGCAAAAACAATCAAATAATTATGTGGGAAGAAGCCCTGAAGGAAAAATAAGAATCCATCAACTGTCCACGTGGTAGGAACTTTGTCCAATATTATTCTAGGAAAGCAGGAAACAGTCAAATACACAGATCCAGGGAATCTTGTGGTGACGGTTCAGATACAGGGTTTTTTTTTCCAAATACACAGGTGCATTTGGGGGCATCCATCAATATTCTAACCACCAAGACCTGTAATGTCCTAGTTATCACCTCCTTCGAACCTACTTCAATTATTTTAGAACTGGTTGATAGATCGATGGTTAAACCAGTCGGCACATTACAAGACATAGCAATATCAGTCGACTCTTGGGAATACCCAGATGATTTCCTAGTTATCAACCCAAGAAGTAGACTTGATGGACACCCATTAATATTGGGATGACCAAGGCTAGAAAGAACAGATGCATACATAGGATGTCGCACATGCAACATTAAAATTTCTAGAGGAAGTGCTATAAAAAAACCTTGTCTTGTATCCTCCAGCTAAACCAAGTGTGCATGTCATACATTAGCAGTTGCAACCACATAGATATCCAGAAGAAAACCTACAATCGCCTCTCACACTAGAAGAAGCTCTTGGGCTCAAAAATCAACTAGAAGATGATGTGATCAGTAGCTTCATTAACAGCCCAACTATTATAAGCAACCCAACATGTCAAATGCTAAAAGTTGTTTTAGATAATGAAGCACAAGGAGATCCTTTGGAAGAATTGATGGAGCAACAGATTCCCACTACCACTGTCCACAACAACATTATAGTGGAAATCGCACTAGGAATATTTCTGAACATTAATGCCAATTTGAATGAGCAACAACAGAAAAAATTGATTCAGATCCTTTCTAAATATCAACAGGCTTTTTCTTGGGAGTATCTCGACATGAAAGGAATTGATCCCCAACTATGTACACATCATATCTATATTGAAAAAGATGCCTAACCCATCCAACAGCACCAACAAATATTAAACCCTCATCTCAGGGGCATTGTTAAAGAAGAATTACAGAAACTGTTGGATATAGATTTCATATATCCTATTTCAGACAGCTAGTGGATCTCTCCACTAGTAATCATCCCTAAAAAAGATGGTAAGTGGAAAATCTATGTAGACTATAGAGAACTCAATAAAGCTACCCAGAAGGACCATTTTCCCTACCTTTTATTGATCAGGTCATTGATACTTTAGCAAGGAATCCATTTTTCTCCTTCCTAGATGGCTTTAGCGGTTATAATCAGATTCAAATTGCTCCAAAAGACCAGGATAAAACTACATTTAAATTTCCCTGGGGTAGCTTCGCATATCGAGTATTTCCCTTTGGATTATGTAATACTCCAGCTACATTCTAGAGAGCTATTTTAAGCATATTTTCTTATTTAATTAATGAAGGCCTTGAAGTTTACATGGACGATTTTACCCCTTATGGCACTGATTTTGATCAAGATTTAAGCAATCTGGAGAAGGTATTGGAATGATGCATTGCTACCAGGCTATGTTTGAGTCATGAGAAATGTCATATGATGATGAATAAAGGTGTGGTACTAGGGAACTATGTTTCTACAGATGGAATCAAGGTAGACCCAGAAAAATGGAGGTAATCCTTAATTTGCCTACACCTTATACACAAACTGAGGTATGTAGTTTCCTTGGCTTTGCAGGATATTATCACATATTCATAGAAAAAAATTCAAGAATAGTTTCACCTTTACATAATTTAACTGGTAATGTGGAATTTCAGTGGTCTGATAAGTGTGATTTTGCATTTGCAGAGCTCAAAAGGTTAGTTTCAACCACACTGGTGTTGAGAGGACCAAACTGGAAATTACCATTTCACATCTCTTCAGATGCATCAGATATTGCTATAGGTGTTGTCCTTGGATAGGAAGAAGACAAGAAACCTTATGCTATTTATTTTATTAGAAAAAATCTTACTCCTACCGAATTGAATTACAAAGTAACTTTAAAAGAATTTTTAGTCGTTATACATGTTATTAATAATTTTTGCCACTATATAACAGGCTATCCAGTAATTCTATATACTGATCACTCTGTTATTATATATTTAGCCAACAATCCAATTACTAACGGATAGGTTATTCGGTGGTTGTTTCTATTGTAGGAATTCAACATCACCATTAAGGATTGGTCAGGAAGAGAGAATCTTGTTGCAGATTTCTTGTCTCGTGTACCCAAAACAGATAACTCTTTGATAGTTGAATACCAATTTCCAAACAAACACTTGTTTATTTTCACTATTAAGATGCCTTAGTATGTTGATGTGGTGAATTATCTACCAGTTGGGAAATTTCCAGCACCTTTCATCAAGAGAAAGGAAAATAATCGTTCAGTGCAGGGCACGGTTCACATGGATTGGTGGATATCTTTTCCACACAGGGTATGATATTCAGATCTGAATATGTATCGGAGATGATGAAATTCACGATGTCTTGAAGGTGTGTCATGATGAACCTTGTGGAGGACATTTTGCATATCGCATAACTGGGCATAAGGTTTTACAGATGGCCTATTATTGGCCCTCGATATTTAAAGATGCAAAGAAGTATGTCCAGGCCTGTGACAAATGTCAGAGGATGGGTCTACCAAGCCAAGATGATGAAATGCCCCTACAACCACAAGTGGTGATGGAACCTTTCAAGAGATGGGCACTGGATTTTGTTGGCCCCTTCAACCCAAAATCAAACCAAAAAGCTTATATACTAGTTGCAACAGACTATATGACCAAATGGGTAGAAGAGGTGGCCTTGCTAAACACAACCGAGGAAGTAGTCATTAAATTTATATTTGAACTATTTGTACGCTATGGATTACCCATGGAAATAATCATAAACGGAGGGTCACAATTTACATCACATAAAATATCAACCACTCTATGCAATTATCACATTAAACATAGGGTTACCTCCCCATATCACCCATAGGAAAATGGACAAGTGGAAAGTACCAATAAAGTCTTGGAGGAAATATTGACAAAAATGGTTTCAACAAACAGTCAAAATTGTGCATTTGAGCTTCCAAATTCCTTATGGGCCTATCGCACAACATGCCATAACACTACTGGCTACTCTCCTTATCACCTAGTCTTTGGAAAAGAACTTATCTTTCCAATTGAATTTGACATCAAGACTCTAAGAATGGCCCAGGAAATTGGATTGGATCTTATGGGAGCACACACATAGCTCTTACAGCAACTCAATGAGCTAGATGAATCATGCTTGTTCTCCCTTCAGCGCACAACTATTATTCAGCAACAAAGAGCTAGCTAGAACGATAATCATATCAAGAAGAAATCCTTCCAAAAAGGTGATTAGGTGCTTCTCTATGATTCTAGATTTCAGGATTTCCCTGGGAAATTGCAGACAAGGTGGATGGGACCATATGAAATCAAATAAGTCCATGATAATGGAACTATCACTTTACTACCATCGACGGGTCTGGTTCTCCTTTTATGGTAAATGGACATCGAATACGACTCTACCATCAGTCGCTTTCAAAATAATCCTTTTGTCAAGAAGTAAGTAATAATCCTACTGTTTAGACTTTAGATAGATGGTAAGGTAACCCAACATCTTCAACTCCATATAATTGTTGTCTTTCC
>JASDQU010212137.1:0-18576 GCA_032191745.1 Picea mariana | reverse complement strand
ATTAATAAGAGGGGCTATCCATGGGTTGTCGATACATGAGCCTATCGATTTTATAAAATTCCGATTAAATCCAAATTTTATCATAACTTCCTTGAGAAATCTACGACTAACCATATTAAAAGAATTTTTCATATCAATTTTAATTATCATACCTTTTCCCCCTCTTTATTTACTAGAATGTATGTCTTCCTGTACCAAAATAATGGTGTCCCATATCTACCTCTTTTTCACAAAACCTTTTTGATTTTGAATGATAAGATTCCTTAAAAGAGGTTTGATTCTATTTTCTATAAACTTTGCCATAATATTTTAGGAGACATTACATAAAGAGATAGGACAAAATCGATTGAAGGATGAAGCACGCTTATCTTTTGGGATTAGAGCCAAAAAGGATGAATTGGTTTCTCCTCCCATTCTGGCATATTTGTGTACATACGTAAGCATTATGTTGGTCCTTGGGTATGGAAGCAAGCGGAAATCAAGGAAGAAAAGGTGAAATTCGAATTGCGCAGAAGACACAGTGACTGTTACTGGGTCGAAGTGAGCAAAATAGAACAAAAGAAGGAGCGAAGTAAGATAAAGAAAGTCATTGGACGAGGAGATCGATGATGACATATCGGAAAGGAAGAAGGATCGTGGACAACTCAACAAGAAAAAAGCCACTATTGGATGCTTTGGAGTACCGCGTGAGAAGGAAGGAAAGACAGGCCGACGAAGCCCAAAAACGCGAGTCAAGTTGACCTAGGGTTTTAGACACCTAGGGTTTTGGTATCTAGGGTTTTGACACCTAGGTTTCAGCCTAAGGATGTCAGTGAGTTATTGTAATGTATAAATAAGAACCTAGATGAGGAAAGGAGGTTCATTCCAGTTTTGTTATTGATGCGAGTGATTATTATTGTGTGAGAGAGAAGCGCTAAGTGTGAGAGCCTTTTGGTATTGTAAGATCTTCAGCTGGGTGCAGAGATCAGTCCTATAGCTGGGTGCGCAGGAAGGGGAGAGACAGAGAGAAGAAGAAAGAGGATCTGCTAGCTAAGAGCGCAGACAAGAATTGTATGCTTCATCTTAATATATTATAAAGAACAGTTCTATGGACGTAGCCCTAGAGAGAGGGTGAACCACATATATCTTGTGTCATGTGTGATTGATGCTTTGTTCTTTGTCATTTGATATACTACTATTGCATTACTGTGTTAGATATGATAGATAGTTCTGTGAAATAGATCTAAGAGGGTACTTGATATATGATTGTTGTGTTGCTGTTGTATTAGATCCTCTTGATATTCCCTTCGGTTGTAGATATCTCTATCCTGCAACCCCCCCATAACTGCTTCGGGTGAGACTGCATCTGCTTCGCAGGTGTTGCCGAAAGGGCCAGTAGTTAGGGCTTGTTGGTGCACTTTAGGAGCTGAACCCTGTGTCGGCCCCTTTGCCAACAAATGGTATGCAAACATATGTTCAGACACCCACAAATTTGTATTGCCCGTTTTGTAAGTCCATGGGACATGATGATAGGGATTGTAGGGCTTACGATCTCATGCATGAAAGGTCAAGGGATATATACAAGATTCAAGGCGAAGTACAACAAGAAGGAAACACTACGCAGTATAACTCCCCTGGGAGAGGAAACTTCAACCCTCGTGGTGGATTCCAAGAAGAGGAAGAGGAGGAGGTATGGGTCGAGGTTGAGGAAAGATAATATGTTATAATTGTGCACAACTTGGACACTTGGCAAGGGACTATCAGAACCCTTGTACCACGTGAAATTATTGCAATTCTTTTAAGCATGTCATCGATGAATGTCCAACATTGTTGGCTAAACTTCAAGAGAAACAGGGACCTCAACAAAACCCGCAGATACAATTAATCAAAGCCGAACCTCGCAGAGAAGACCCTAGATTCGTTGTTATCACTCGAGGAGGCGCTGTTACAGGAGAAGACAAAATGACCCAAGGAAAGACTACAAAAGAGTCAGGAATCAAGAAAGTTACAGAGAAGACAAAATGACCCAAGGAAAGACTACAAAAGAGTCAGGAATCAAGAAAGTTACAGAGAAGACACAAATTTTTGATGCAAAGAAAGAAAAACAAATGTTCGAGGAGACAAGAAGAGAAGTCAGGGGAGACCACGATTCTTCATCAAAAACACGACCAGAATTCAGAGAATGTGGAATGCCTCTAGAATTTTATTAGTCTGCTTCGCCCGAAGATGAAAAAGAGGCAAGTAAACTTGTCAGTTTCTTGTATACATTTATAGAGCTGATTAAAGACGAGAAAGCTATACAAGAACTACAAAATTTGGTTAGAAAATATGAGATAGGAAGGGTAGATCCTTTACTGAATAAAGCACTACATCAACTATCCAAGAAGAGAAGGACTAACAAGGAACTACACCTGAATGCTCTAATTGGAGAATATGATATAGACTATGTGGTCCTCGACTTAGGGTCGGAGGTCAATGTCATGACGAAGCAAACCTGGGCACTAATGGGAAAACATAAGTTGATCTATTCCCCTATTAGGCTTAGGATGGCTAATCAACAGGCAGTAAGCCCCTTTGTCAGATTGGAACATGTCCTTGTGGACATCGACGGAGTACAAACATTTGCATACTTTGAGGTAATTGAGATAGTTGATGTTAGTTGTCCCTATCTTGCGTTGTTAGGAATTGATTAGGCTTTCAATAATTCCACTGTGGTCGATTTAAAGAAAAGACAAATGACGTTTGAAGGAGATGGCCTTAGGGTAATCACATCGTTAGATCCCGATGAAGGTCTGCGATACACTGAGCCCATCAGAGAAGAAGACCGCGCATATGAACTGGAAAACATATACAAATTAACAACCAGACAACATGATTACATTAATCCTATGGCAGATGGAAATTTGAGCTGGTGAAGTGACAGTGCATGTTCATCAAAAGCAGAAGAAGCACTGGAGAACTGGCAGAACAAAATGTACGAAGTATCTACAAGGAGATGTGCTAGATTAACCAGAGAAGTTCGCTAGATCGGCATAACAATAAGTAACTTACCCACCTTTGATGGTCTAAATCCTTTAGAAATATTCTTGTCGGAATTTGAAACAAGTGTACCAACACAACAAAGATTGTTGGGAATGGATGAGGCCTTGAAAGCCACACCAACAAGATGGTGGGGGACGCATAAAGACAACATTACAGACTGGGTATAGTGTCATACTTTGATGATAGCGCAGTTCTCAGCACAAGTAGAAGGATGTGAAGTTAGGTACATAGGTCAAAGCTTCCCAAAGGACCATGTGTGAAGTTGCGAGGAAGCCTAGAGAGCCATTCCTCACAAGCAGTGGGTGCACAAGTTTATAAACACGTTGGACACTATCCCTATCAACTGGTACCTTCAAGCAGAGCTGCGCCTCATCACTGCAGAGTGGGAAGGTATGACTCTTAACTTTGTCACCACCTTTTTATTCGAAAGCCAATATACCACAGTAGATCAAGCATTACAGACTGTAAGACAAAAAGTATTTGAGGAGGCACCTAGCCTCCCTTTGGAGCAAGCAGAGGATGAATGGATTGCGCCTCTCCAGAAACTGCAAGGTTGTTACAACATCAACGCTGATGAAGATGATGATCCTAGGAAGGTGAACATCGCAGAGACAAAAGGCTAGAGATATGTGGAAGGACCAGGATTTGAGCTACCATTTATTGGACAACTGATCAAGATCAAGAAAGTCAATATTGGAACAGAGTAAACAACGAATCTTGCAAATATTGGATATTATTGGGATGTTTCCACTATTGACAAGATCACCGAGTTACTGCATGAATATCAGGACTTGTTTCCGACCAAGTTCACTTATATGAAGGGCATTAAAGGGCCTATGGGAGAAATGAGGATCCCTTGGAAACCAGATGCAATACCAGTCAAGCAGAGACTCTACATATTGAACCCTAAATATAAGGATAAAGTGAAGATTGAGCTCGACATAATGCTAGAAGTAGGGATTATAGAACCTGTTGAAGAGTCAGAGTGGATTAGCCCTATGGTGGTACAAGACAAGAAGACATGAGAGATCATGATCTGCGTAAACCTCGGGAAGCTGAATGATGCCTGTTTGCATGATCCCTTCCCTACGCCATTTACTGACGAAGTGTTTGGTAATGCAGGAGGTCAGGAAGTATATTCTTTTACAGATGGATTTTAAGGATACCATCAGATCCAGATTGCCAAGGAAGATCGCCATAAGACTACATTTGCCACATAATGGGGATCCCACCAATATCAATAATGCCGTTTGGATTGAAGAATTCCCCAACCATATTTTCCAGGGTGGTAGTCGAAGCATTGAAAGAGTTCCTACATAACTTTCTAGAAGCATATTTTGATGATTGGACGGTTTTTAGTTTACTGCAAAATTATATGGAATGTCTAAGGTTAATGTTGGACAAATGCATGCAGTGTCAAATTGCCTTGAATCTGAAGAAGTGCATCTTCTTCTCACCATTTGGAGTGTTGTTAGGTCATATTGTATGCAAGTAGGGGTTGTTGGTAGACCCATCTAAAATTGCCATTATAGTTGATCTGCCACCTCCTACTTCAATCAAACAGCTGCGCACTGCGTTGGGACATATAGGATATTACAGGAAGTTCATTAAAGGATATGCCTAAATTACAACACCTATGGAGAATCTTTTGAAGAAATACTGTCAATTTCACTGGACAGAAGAATGCCAACAGAGCTTCGACACACTGAAACATAAAATGGTTACCGCGCATATTATGGTTTTCCCAGATTGGCGCAAAAAGTTTCATGTGCATGTTGATGCATCTTCTATTACATTAGGAGCCGTGTTAGCACAACCAAGAACATGAGACATTGACCACCCGTTAGCCTTTGCTAACAGGAAGCTATCAACAACAGAGATCAACTACACCACCACTAAAAGAGAAGGGTTAGCCATGGTGTATGCGCTGCAGAAATTTCGCCACTACTTGTTGGGAGGACACTTAAAAATGTTTACTGATCACTCCGCGTTGAAATACCTAGTCAACAAGCCAGTGTTGGGGGGGAGAATATGCATATGGATTATGCTATTCCAGGAGTATGATTTTGATATCGTAGTTAATCCAGGGAGAGTGAACAAAGGTCCCGACCACTTGTCAAGGTTGGAACATGGAGAAGAACCCACTAGTTTAGAGGATACACTACTGGATGCACAACTGCTAGCCATTAGAAATATTGATGACCACTTCACAGAGATAGTCCAGTTTATGTCAATAGGAATGGCACCGAGTGAGTCTTCAATTCCCCAGAAGAAACATCTAATAGTGAGCGCTATAGATTTTTCACTTATAGCTGGACAACTATACAAAATGGGAAAATTGAAGCATTCAACAAAATATTGGAGACAACGCTAACAAAGATTTGCAGTGCTAATAGGGATGACTCGGATTTAAGAGTACCAGCAGTATTATGGGCCTATAGAACCACTTGCAAGAAACTAACAATGCCGACCCCTTTTAAGTTGGTTTATGGCCTTGAAGCTGTTGTCCCAATGGAATACTTGGTAACAAGCCTAAGGATCGTTGCCTTTATAGGTATGGATGACACTGGCGCTATTCAAGAAAGGCTTTCACAGTTGGTCAAACTAGAAGAAGACAAATTTGTTGTAGGATTCCATCAACAAATACATAAGGAAAGAGAGAAGGCCTACCATGAAAAACACATCAAGAAGAAGACATTTAAGGAAGGTGATTTGGTATTGGTGTATGACAATAAGCTTATAAAACATCCAGGAAAGTTCAGAATGCATTGGCTCAGACCATATGAGATTGCCTATGTTACAAAAGGAGGAGATGAGCAGTTGAAGACCTTGAATGGATACTGGAAGGAAGGGATGGTGAACGAGAGCTGGTTGAAATTGTATTATGACAACCAGCTGCCTCGTAGTTCTCAGTAAAAGCTTGAGGAAAAGGGTCTAGGTACCAGGTGCAGTTGAAACTGGGTACCAGACACAGAAAAAACAATATCCACAAGAAAGGAAGGGAGGCATAGAGCAGAAAGAAAAGGTTTCACTCCACAGTCTAAAGTCAAAGTAAAACAGAAGGATCAGATCTGAAGTGCCTCGGGATGAGTCATAGGTGAGTGTTGGAGGCCTGTTGGCCCTTGGGTATGGAAGCAAGCGAAAATCAAGGAAGAAAAGGTGAAATGTGAACTACGTAGAAGACATAGTGACTGTTACTGGGTCAAAGTGAGCAAAAGAGTAGAAAAGAAGGAGCGAATTAAGAGAAAGCAAGCCGTTGGACGAGGAGACCGAGGATGACATATCAACAAGGAAGAAGGATCGTGGACAGCTCAACAAGTGGAAAAATCCACTGTTGGATGCTTTGGAGTACTGTGCGAGAAGAAAGGAAAGACAGGATAGCGAAGCCCTGAAAATGCAAGTCAAGTTGACCCAGGGTTTTAGACACCTAGGGTTTTGGTATCTAGGGTTTTGACACCTAGGTTTCGGCCTAAGGATGTCGGTGAGCTATTGTAATGTATAAATAAGAATCTAGATGAGGAAAGGGGGTTCATTCTAGTTTTTTTATTGATGCAAGTGATTATTGTTGTGTGAGAGAGAAGTGATAAGTGTGAGAGCCTTCTGGTATTGTAAGATCTTCAGATGGGTGCGAAGATCAATCCTGCAGCTGGGTGCACAGGAAGGGGAGAGATAGAGAGGAGAACAAGGAGGATCTACTAGCTAAAAGCGCAGAAAAGAACTGTATGCTTCATCTTAATATATTATAAAGCATAGTTCTATGGACGTATCCCTAGAGAGAGGGCGAAGCACGTATATCTTGTTTCGTGTGTGATTGATGCTTTGTTCTTTGTCATTTGATATACTTCTATTGCATTACTGTGGTAGATCTGATAGATAGTTCTACGAAGTAGATCTAAGAGGGTACTTGATATATGATTGTTGTGTTGATGTTGTATTAGATCCACTTGATATTCCCTTCGGTTGTAGAAATCTCTATCCTGCAACCCCCCCATAACTGCTTCGGGTGAGACTGCATCTGCTTCGTAGGTGTTGCCGAAAGGGCTAGTAGTTAGGGCTTGTTGGTGCGCTCTAGGAGATGAACCCCGGGTCTACCCTTGTGCCAACACATTCTGACCAGATCAAATTTAATAATAGACCATCATATTTTATAAAAATGAGAAGAAAACCCATCTGTCCCAGGTTCCTTGTTAGGATTGAACTGATTACGAGCCTCCAAAATTTCCTCCTCTTTAACCGGTTTGATCAATTCCATATTATCTTCCTCTATAGATAGCAAAGGGATATGAGAGATAAACTATCTACATAACTCCATATTCATTTCTCCATTCTTAGTATAGAGAGCTTCAAAATGTGATGTAGCATGATTCTTATTGTATTCAAAGGAAGATATAATCACACCCTCCTGTGAGGTGATTTCCTCCACCCTATTTCTCCATTCTCTAGTCTTGGCCTACTTGTGAAAGAAGCTGGTATTTTTATCACCAACTTGAATCCATGGACTTCTGGATTTTAGCCTCCATATTTCCTCCTCCTTCTTTAACTACCATTGATGCTTTTGATAGATGATTTTATCTTCTCGTAGCATGGCTAGGGTTACTATGTCTCTCTCTAAAATTTCTTGTATGGTTTCCAATTGCTTTTGATTCTCCAATACTTCAACTGTCGAGGGGTAAATATTTTTCCTTTGCCCATAGTTTGAGAGGAACCTTAGTTGCTTTAATTTTTTGTTCCCAAATAAAAACATGGGAGCACAAGATCCATTGAATCCATGTACGAGAGACCAATTGAAAGAAGGTATGATATTCCATCCATAGAGGGTTAAACTAAAAAGGAATATGGCCTAGATTTTATTCCTTAGAGAAACACAAAGATATGGGGTGATGATTCGAGCTTTCCCATGGGAGGATATGAGATATGATCATCCTAGGGTTTGCCAGAAAAGAGCTATGAACTAGAAAACAATCTAACCTTCCAAAAATATGTCTCAATTCTCCTCTTCTATTATTCCAAGTGAACTTTCCCTGACTTGGTTGAATATCAATCAGATCAAGTGGGAAATGAGATATTTCATCTTTTCTCTGAATGGATCTCAAACAATGGAGCCCCCTTTTTTTCTCATTATGATGAAGGGTGGTATTAAAGTCTCCAACAATAATATAGTTTTGGTTAAATCCTAACTCTCATAACTCTAATATTGAATCCCAACATTCCATTTTTTCTCTGTAATTATTTGGCATATAAACATTGATCGACTGAATCAATTTACTTGTAGGAATATGCATGAGCCTAACCATGACTCAATGCGTTGATCCAAAAATCCTTTCCAGTTGAAAGAAAGCAGGGTTCCATAGGGTACAAATACCCCTCGAGGCCCCCCTTACACTGAACGCTAAGCCTTTACTTGTTCTCCAAAGTTTACTTATCTCCTTAAGGATGGCTATGCCCCTCATTTTTGTCTCATGGATCAAAAGGATTTGAGGTTTCTCCACCCTGGTGAGTTTTCCCATTGCTTCTCTTTTTTCTTTGCTCCCCAAACCTCTACAATTCCAAGAGACTAGTTTCATTACTTACCTATGGGTTTATTTACCCCCCCTTTTTGGGGCTAAGAATGACCTTGGGCCGCCCCTTTTGAGGGTGGGGAATTTCCCTAAGCACGTCCACCCTTAACATTTTTTTGAAGGTTCCATCCAAAGTGGTTTGAATTCCAAGCTCCTTATGTCGATCGACTTCTTCCTCCATTCTATTTCTATTTGATCTACGCCCCAATTTATTAATTGTTGTAATATGGGAAACTTCTCTCTTAGACTCATCCCCATAGTCCTCTTGACTCCCTTCCTCAAGAATTACTAGAATTCCTTATTTCAGCCTTGTGGCAATTTTGACCGGAGTAGGGTCACCTTTTCTGAGGGAGGAGATGGAATGCCTTTTTTTGGGGGGGATCCCTTTCCTAAATATCATTCTTGGAGGTGTCTTATGATCCTATGAAGTTTTCTTGATATTCCCTGATTTCTGCCTCTCAGTTCTCTAGAGCTTCATACTTGTTCTTACTTCTTTCCACCTCACGACCTCCCCCAACGACAGATCTAGGGGAGTTAGAGGATCTGGGGATCACAACGGGATTGACTCCTTGTATTTTCTCTGGTTATTGCATGATTTGCTTCCCTGGTGCCTTCTTTCATTTTAGTTGTTTCCATTATTCCTTTTCCCCTTTTGCAGGTAGATCAGGCTTTATCTTGGTGCAATTTTTTGTGAAGTGCCCATATTCGTGACATGCTTTACATTTGAATGGAAGCTGCTCATAATCGACTTGTTGAATATAGGTCCAGTTGTCCAGGGTTAACTCGATGGCTTCTGGTAATCCCTTTTCCAAATCCACCTCCACACAGATCTAAGCACAAGCTTGAAGCCCTTCTCGTGGTTGAACACGATCAATATATCTTCCTAATGCATTTCCTATACTTCAAATGGTTTCATCATTATAACAACACAATGTAAGAAATGGAAAGTGGATCGATAGTGGCACTGCTAAAGGGATATCATTTTGCGGGTTGAAATCCATAGTCTATTTGTTCAGATATATACCTCTATATCCCATAAAATAGGGAACACTTCTAAAGATGAGATCTTGATACACCTTTCTTTGGAACATAAACACAAAAAAACCCTTACCACAGAAGGATGAATACATTTTTCCCTGGATCAAGGATTTCCAATTTTTATCCACCCACTGAGCCATATCCTATGGAGACAACCATAGCCCCGTGAACTGTCCAATCAATCCATTTTCCACATGCCACAAAGTGAAGTTTTTTGGAGGTTGTCGGGTGAACAGGGACCTTCATAATCTCATCTATTTTTTAAACAAATCTATAAGGCGTGAGTTTAACAAACTTACTATAGGATGCCACCAAGGATTGAAAAGTAGTGATGTCAGAGGGAGTCGGTGAAGGTGGATCCCCTCCTCTCGAATCCAAATCCATGCCTCAGAAGACCGCGGGCGAAGACTAGATTTTGCGATGAAACCCTAGTAGAGTAGAATTTACAATTGTTGTAGAAGGTCTTTGTTGTATTTATTTTGTGATAACAAACTATGTGTGTGAATTGTTTGTTCAAATTAATGCATTTATAGTTGTGTGATTTGTTGTGAAACATTTTGTTATGTGATTATAATTTGCAAGCCCATAGGTGTTGCATCAATATTTTCGAAAAATATTTCAACCTTCAAGATATAAACCTGTCAACATCTGTTTTTTTATTGATTTTGCAATTTTTAAGAATGCCAATAATTGTCACTAAAATGCACACCAAGTTTTACATATGGTCTCAAATGATGTTCTTAAAGTTGCTATGGATTAATCATGAGACACCACATTGTTCCATATGCATATACTTTAGGTCCCAATCCCAAAAATTTTGCAAATTTAAATTTAAACTTTGACTACTAAAAAACAAGGTAAATGCAAGCAAAAATTCACAAAAAAAAATACTCCTAAGACCAAAAAAAACACTTTCTAAAGGTTTATGTATCCCTATTAAACTAAACTATACCTATATATCCATGATGGATAGATAACTAATCCAAGGATGTTCCTACATAATCATTCATGTATAATTTGGCACCTTAGCATGCACCAAGATGATACGAAATGCACTAGGTCCCACTTAATGGAAAAACCTTACATAGAGTTCAAGCATGTAATCGAATGCAAGGAAGAGTAAATATAACAAGAGCTGCATGGCAGCATAGTCCCTGCCATGTAAGATCCTGTTAATGGTGGGGAGGGAAAGCCTGCCCGCACCTCTGCAATAAGGGGTTATCCTGCTTTGCAGGGACTAATAATAAATTGGCTGATCACATAGACATAATTTGTCCACGAGACGTCTGTATCTAGCTACATATTAAGAGTAACCACTGATCACACGTGTACAAGTTGCATTTTAAACAATTTGTATTTTAAAAATATTATGTATTCCTGTTAGATTTTGTTTGGAACATTGAAGTTTAAGTTTTCTTATTAGATTGCGTTTGGAATATTGGAATTAAATTTTTCTGGAAAAAAAATAGTAACCAAACCTTATCTCTCAATGTTTTGGATAAATAGTACCTCCACGGTCTGGACAAATACTGCGTGGAATTTCTGAGTGTTTATGCATTTTTACGACAATCTATCTAAAATATTATAAAAACTTCGCAGGATTACATAAAGCTCACTGTGCAGCTTTCCATCGCATCTTAGTACAGACTGTCCTACCCCTATGAGGCAGTAGCTATTCATTATCTTTGGAAAAAAGAAAACAAATTAAAGTGTTGAAGAGGTATTTAAACTCTCGAGGAACAGTCTGTAATTTCTAAGAATTCAAAATAGGTTAGGACTGTGTGACCTTCCTGGTTTAAATCCGTCTATCCGTCTATCCTCAAATGTTCCATTGCAGGCATTGCTTACTTCAAAGTTCAAACACAATACTGTTATTGCAGATATACTATTGGCCTGCATCCACAGACGCCTTGGCAATCCCTAAAGCACCTTCATGCTGACCTGTTCCCTTGTGGATTCTCAACCTCCCACAAAGCAATTTTGAGGGTGCCGAAGACTTGTGAATAACGGATGCATGCCACAATCCAATACAATACTTCAGTAACATAGACTCTGTTCTCATGACCTACTGTTATATCCTTTGTTCATATAACCTACAATTACATCCTCAATTCCTATAACCTACAGTTACATCCTTTGTTCATATAACCTACAATTACATCCTCTATTCCTATAAACTACAGTTACATCCTTTGTTCCTAAAACCTACAGTTACTAGGGTTTAAGTTAATGCATGAAATCGATTAGCAGGTAGGCTACCACCGAAATCTACTTTAACATGACATGTGAACATGAATAAAAAAGGCAATCCATGGACCATCATTTTACAAAATAACACAGCTACTGGCATCAACTCAGCTTGCCATTCCACTTACCTATTTACCATGTGCTAAACCCCCACTCAATGGGTCAAAAAGTAAGTCTGAAATTTCGTTACACACGCCATGAGAACTAGTGCCTAAGAGTAATTACTTCAAAAACATAATCAAATTTTCACTATTTAGCGAGATCCCATGAATTTGTCAATCAGGAAAAGGAAATCGAGTTTACTAGGAAAATCCCAGGGCTCTAATTTGTAAAGGTTGACCTCGGAAATAACCTTGATTTCTGTTGCTTTGAGGCCATGATTGAGTTTTCCCTTGAGATAGCAAGACATAAGTTCCTTGTCCGTAGGATGGAACCTGAAACCTGGAGGTAAAGCAAACGTTCCCACGGACAAGGAAAGGGGTATCAATGATCCCCTCTACAAACTATTAAATTGTCTATCAAGACTTGCAAGCCTTGCAGGAGAAACCAAATTCCAATCCCTCATATTCACAAACAAATAAAGACACCCCAGGGCTCTGCTCTGCACTCGTCTCTCTTCTGGTGTTGATAATAAGATCCAAGCTTCCAAACAACTCAAAACCTCTATTTCTGACTCCAGAATTTTCAAGATCTGAAACAAGCCTGAAAAATCTTGAAAACTTTCACTTTCTACTTACCCTGAACATGGGCACCAATTTCCCCAGACGTAACGTCACAAACACCCATCATAACCAACATTTTCACGTAGAGAATCTACAATTGGGCATCGTTTTCCTTGAGATCTAAACAACCAAATACACCCAAATACACCAATCCGTTCAACGAAACCTGCTGCTAGGCACCGGTTTTATGAAATGAATTCCATGCCATCGTTATCTGAAAATACCGACTGTTCCATAGGATGTCCTGAAGTAGGGTACACCATGTTTAACCCACCATCTGGAAAAACAAAATCTTTCTACTAAAGGTCAGATGTCTCTCCACCCATTCGCTGACAGTTAGACAGGACTAACATTAATACTACAGTCGGTGCTGTCGGTGCTGACAGTTACAACGCACTAACATTAATGCAAGTAGTTGTGACTATTAATGCAGGCCGAGCAATAAGACTTCAAAGTTGAAGTCCAATAGGATTGAAGATAAAAATGGTTTTCGATTTATTTTAATTTCAATAAAAATTATTTTCCAAATTTTCCTATGTTAAACATTGCCAATCCAAAAAAAAATTAAAAATCAACTATACAACTAATAGTTAGTCAACGACTAACTCATCGCTATAGTCCCAGGCCTTTCGGTAGGGACTAATAACACACTTTTATATTATGAATATATGAAGCATTTGTTACATTGGGAGTCACTTCTCTTATAAAGAGATAAAAAAATATGATACTTTTCCAAAATCTTAAAAAACTAACAAGAACCTAAAATATTGTATTTTAGCTTAAGTCAATAAAATGAATTTACTACAAATCTAAGCCTTATATTCTAATACCCCCCTCTTAAGGCTTATAATACTGGGAATTGAAATCAAATACATACTAACCGAAAAAAAAATATCATAAGTAAACAAAACCAAACATTTGTTAAAAGATTCATCTCCGAAACAATTTTTGGACCAAGTAGAGCTCCATCAAGCTACCTCATAACCTTCATAGATATGCAATTCATGAGTCAAATTCTTGAGTTACTAGATTCCACCTCCCCAAATTTCCAAATTGCAAATCTCCCAAATTATTTGACTACCATCCATGTTTAGTTACATCCAAAGTGCTCCATCAAGTTGTCTCACGACCCTCGTAAGGGTATAATTCCCAAGACACAAAAAAATTCCCAAACTGTCGGGGAAACCATCCATGTTAAGTTTCATCTACACTAGATATGTTCCTATCTTCAAAGTGTGAGCTTATTAAAATGTGAAAAGTGTCATTTCTTTAGTAAGATCATGACCGTTGTTTGCATCTAATGGATCTTCAACAATGGATATAATGGCTACATTAGATACATGTGGTTTGTCCTTAGGCTTTCCCTTGAGAACATCATTGGCTCAAAATCTACAATTCCAGGTTGTGTGAACTATTTTCTTGCGCTAATGAAATTCCATCTCCCCTTTTTCTCTATTTGATCTATTACAATTGTTTCTTTAGTATAATGCAATCACTGGTTGAGGATCACCTTTGATGGTTCTCTTTTCTTCGGTTAGGATAGTAGAAATCCTATCTTATAGAATTTGTGAATACATATAACTAAGAGTAAAAATGACATTGTTGTATTTAGAAGACAGACTATTTAACAAAGGCTTCGACATTCTCTTCCTCCACTATAGCTTTGACCTCTCCTAGTTGTTTGATGAGAGATCTCAAAGTGCTTATGTGGCTAGACATAGTGACTTTGGTATACATATTGAATGTAAATAACTATAGCTTCAAAGAAAATTTTCAGTCACAACTTTTGCTCCAAACAGTAAATTTAGATTTTCCAAGATTTCATTTGATGATTTTTTTAGATCACATGATGTAACTTAAAATCTGAGAGAGCGAGGCCAATAATATCTTGGTATTTGTCATATACACTCTACTATTATAGTAATTTATTTGTATTTGTCAATGATTTCTCAGTCCCTCTTACTATTCCCCATAGTTTTTGTTCATCAACTACATCTTGATTTTTACTTTCTAGGTGTGAAAATTGAGACCAAAATTATTTTTTCTAATAAGATATCCATTGAAGGAAACAAAATCTGTGTAAACCCTATTAAAAATCCAAGAGAATAACAAATTGAAACAAAACAACAAAGAACCCTAAAGTGATACTATACGTTTGTACTTTTGCCTTTGAATTTTATTAGTAAAAATACTATGATAAATAACTTCATAAATTCGTCAATTTGGACTAGTTGGTCTCACAAAAACAACATTGAAATCGTTGTATCTTCAAAAAATGTGTTACCTCATGCAAAAAATCAAACTTGGAAGAGTAGCTCCACATTGTATCGATTCGTCAATTGTATTAATTACAATAACAATAAAAAATTAGCAAGGAGTGGTTACAATGTGTAGGAAATCACTTCATCGTTTAACACACTGGCAACTTCTTTAAATGGTGACTCCTTCAAATGGTAGCAACAATGGTGGATATATTCCTTTGATAGGTGGATATATTCACAAGCGCCTTTCCTCTTTCATGAGGTGGTTAGCTTTAGTTATTGGATACTTATTAAACTTTGGTGGCTCCCTTTGAATGGTGGTTTTAGGATTGTGGACTCAACTATCCCCTACACACATATTTCTTCTCCAAGACAACGTTTGGTGATGTAACAAGATTGACAACTCCTCATTTAAAACAAGCAATCGATTGCTTCGTTTTAATCAAATCGAAGCAATTGATCGCAAATCTTAAGAATGGTAGCTCCTTCACATTCTTCAATGATTGAATCTTCAATTTGAATCTTTTCTTTTTTTAAATTCAACTTCTCCTATTAACATATCTTCACAACTCATTGAATATTCTATGCCTATATTCTTGCATGATAGTTTCCTTATCAATCAGTGGCAGGATTCTCTTCTATAAGAAATAACGATTTCAAAATTCAACCAGTCAGTTTACCTCCCATACCATCCTCGAAATGAGGGGAAGTACTTGGAGGGTTTCTTGGGATGTGTATTCCATCAAAATAATAATAAAAAATGAATAACCAAATCATTTATTATGATGGGATTCACTTCTCTTATATAGATATCAAAAGATGAAATACTTTTCTAAACCCCTAAAAAACTAATAATACCCTAAAATCCTATAGCCTAAATCACTAAGGTGATTTTGTTACAAAGGTAATCCTTATATTCTAACACAAGGGTTGTGTTCCAAACTAATATAAAGGTATGCCACAACATGAGTCATCATTTCCACATGTCAGATCACCAAGGAAGTGAATATCTAAGCCTTAGTGTGCATTTATCCAAAGTAAACTTAAAATATTAAAAATAACTAAATATGAATTGCCTTAACATGCATTTTTCATAATTTCCTAAAAATGTCAAAAATAGCCAAGTAGGCTCTTATGTAGATCCAGATTGATGAACTTGAATATTTATCAAGAAAAGTGGATATAAGATATCATTATTCATGTCAAACACTCTATCCTAGTACCTTTTGATTTCAACAAACATGCATATTCTATATTTTTTGGTTTCAACAAACATGCATATTCTATATTTGGTGTTAATTTTTCTAGGCCATATCAACTTGATTTGCAATCTCTATCCATGAAGCTAGTTTTGATGTATTTTATAACGTGAAATTTTTAAGGTTCAAATTGAATTTATAATATTTTAAGGATATTTTGAAGACAACATGAAAGTATCTTCTCAAGAGATGACATAATAGTGAATGTATATTTTTATTTTAAACAACTTTACAATATCAAATATAAAGATTTTTTTTCTAAATATAAAGATTTTTTTCTTGGAAAAAAAAAACTATTAACACAACATTAAAATATCATAATAGAAATAATTAAATGTAACAAATAAAATATTCATATATATTAAATCACAAAAATTACCATAGATATTACACCAAACAATATATACATATAGTAATGAAAAGTATAATGTTTATAATTCCAAATGGGGTGCACTAGTCCTCATCCCTAATCCATAAAAATGATGGGTTGAATCTCATTAGTGTTAATGCCATGAAAAGTGTACTTGCACATGAGGCTATAGGCTTTTTAGGCACTTGGTCCCACTCCATTTACTAGGAGGTCAAGTATGAACACTTGAGCCTGAAGTTGGTTGATATATATTAGGAAAAGTTGGACATGTATAGAAAATAACCTCCTTAAAATCCATGCAAGCTTCTATTGTTGATGTTTGTAGCATCAGACAGGAACTTCCACACAAGTCTAGTGTAAGACGTGTGGAAGTCGTCCAAAAAGGACTTTTATTATCTTTGTAATTCACTTTAATTAAATATATTATTAAAGTGAGTAGGCTTTTATATTGAGTTGATTAATGTCTAATAAAGTGTAATTTGTACATTAGTGATTTAGATGAATCTCAACCATTGATCTCAAGTGAGATTGATATTTAATCTTAACCATTGATCTCAAAGTGAGATTAGGGTTAGGAAGATTTGGTCATCAACTCAAAGTTATAAAATAAGGGAAAGGTAGTAGGGAGAGACAAACTTTCTACACCAAGAGGACACAAGATATCAGAGAGAGATCATTTGAGTAGATTCAGAGCATGGGAGGAGGGGCCATTGGATTCTTCTAGAAGATGTGATGTCTAAGAGGTAGATCTAGTGCATATTTGAGTGACCAACAAACAAATCTAGCAGATCTAAGGTTCAACAGGTAGATCTAGTGTATATATGAGTGACCTGCAGACATATATAGTAGATCTGAGGACCAACAGGAAGATCTAGTGCATAGGTGAGTGACCAACAAACAAATCTAGCATACATGAGGACCAACATACAAATCTAGAGAAGATTTGAGTGACCAACATATATGAGGTCTAAAAGACAGATCTAGTGCAGATCTGAGTGCATATCTGAGTGTTCAACAAACATATCTAGCATATATGAGGTTAAACATGCCCTGATAAACGAATGGTACAACTTGAGGGACTGTGAGTAGTGAAGGGGGTACACTCCTTGGGTTGTGTAGGTTGTGGGGAATAGAGATGGAGAATTGGAATTGTTGTTGGAGTAGAGCCTAGGTTTTGGGCCACTGGGTGTGGAGCGTGGACAACTATGAGGGTCATATCTCCTTTTGGACTAGTAACCTCATCTTGGGGGTGGACCGTTGTTGAGAGAAAATGAAAAGCAGTGCCTATGTCTAGGAGGTTCATCCTTCGTATGTAGCCAGTTGGTTATATTTTGTAAACATATAAGTTTCTATTATGTTTATTATGAATATTCTATTGTGTAAATGAATATTTGAGTGTTGTATGTTTGTTGGTTTAACTGAACAATTATATTCATGTTTTAATATATGTTGTTAGATGCATGGGTAAATCAACTTGTTGTTTGCTATAATTTTTATGGGCATGCCACCCCTTGGTTTATTTTATATGTACGAGGCATTTTTAAATTCGTTTTTAGCAGGCTAAGTCATTTTCCGTAGTGACGAGATCCAGCTTAGACGCTGGGTATGTTACAATTTCTATCTAGTATGTAATTATTCTATGCTTTGAATTCATGTTTAAAAAATCAACAATTTTTTTTTTCTTTAGATCAAAAGGAAGTAATTTACCCAGGGTTGAAATTTTGACATGGTATCAGAGCAAGGTCTCTAATTGATATTTACAAGTACCAACAATCGTATCTAGCAGATTCGAGGTACTAGCAAATAGATCGAGTGCAGATATGAGGTACTAGGAGGTAGATCTGGAAGATATGAAGTGCTAGCGGGTAGATCTAGCATATTTTAGGTACCAATAGATAGTTCTAGTGCATATCTAAGGTATCGATAGACAAATCTAGTATATCTGAGGTACTAGTAGGAATATCTAGAAAATCCGAGGTACTAGTAGACAAATCTGGTGCATATCTAAGGTACTAGTAGGAATATCTAGCAGATCAGAGGTACCAACCAACATATCTAGTGCAGATCTGAGGTTCCAGTAGGAAGATCTAGCAAATCTGA
>JASDQU010212134.1:35236-45966 GCA_032191745.1 Picea mariana | reverse complement strand
AATGTGTGAAATCCCAAAGTGTTGGGTGCATCGTCATGAGAACATAAATGAAGATGATGTATTAGCCTCCTCTGAGCAGCAAAGTTGTCGAGAAAATCCAGATGACTCTCCTATGTGAGGAAGTGGGAAAGAAGATCTGTTGAGTGGACGTGTCTGTGGACGAGCACAAGTGAACGTGTGAAGATCTGGTTCTTCTATGTAATGCAGTGAACCAGAGATATGGACATCCCTATGGATGTGCCCCTAGTGGATGAGCACTAGTGGGTGTATCAGATCCATTGTTACATTGATTAAGATTCAGACCTACCTGTAACCCTAATTGTAATGTAAAGGGTACAGGTCGGCCCCACTTTAATGTGACTAGTAATTAATGTAAAAGATAATTAATCTGGTTAATATTAATTATATTATAAGCTAGTGAGTTCGTCCTCGTTGTGCCAATAGACACTTCCGTTGATAGGTTCAGGTTAGTATAAGTAAAGGTAAATTCCCCATTGAGGAATCATATCTTTCATGTGAGTTGAAAATTTCAGCAAGTACACCTTCTTGGGAAAAGTGCACACCTCTCTTGGGCACTAGTCTTTTAGGGTTTGAGCACCCTCTTGTGTGCTATGTTTTCTTGGTGGTGAAGGTCTTTCTCTTGAAGAATATAGCAAAGGATTTGGCTGGGTTTTCTTCCCTTGTTGAGAAGGGTTTCCCAGGATACTTCTTGTGTTCTTGTGCATGGTGCTTCTTCTTTTGATCTTGGTTGCTGCAACATTAATGGTTATGGTTAAATGCTAAAAATGGAATGAACTTCATGCTTAACCTTCCTTATTGAAAAATCAACAGATATGTTGGCTTGTTGTGATAAGGCTAAAAGGGTAGACAACCCTTGGGATAGAGGTCCACTCCAGTGGGATTCAAGACACATCTACCCTTGCTAAATCACAAGTGTTTGGTATATCTGTCTTGCAGGATATTGGATATACGCTTGGGTTATAATGGTAGCCAATGGGATTGATCTCGGGCCTAGCTCAAATCAATACTACAAATTACCAATTCCCATGGTAAAAAAACAATAATAACTCCTCAATACCCTAAAATGATATTAAGTGAAATGACTCATTTAATATGAAAAGGGTGCATGTGACGATTTTATTGGTGTAAACTTAGATGTGACTAAATCTCGATATATTCAACGTGATCTTTTATCACTACACTCACATAGAACATTTTTTCCCAATTTGTGACATGGAAGCTATCCATGAAGGCATACTTTCACTTAACAAAATGTTGATTCATTACATTAAAAAGACAATTTCCCTCCATTGTATATCTATTTATGTTGATTCATTATATTAACTCTCCTTTTTATATCTATTTGCATTTTTTCCAATAATTGTGTTTTAAATCTATGTTGAATTTGGATATACCTATTTTTTATATGGGTGTTGTGTAAAATTTACATTTATAGTTTTTGAATTTATCTTTTTTACCATTGTTTGTGTTTATAGTGAATAATAATATGCAATAATATTGAATAGATGTGCCTCTTCAATATATTATCATTACTTTGATAAGCCACATGTAATGTTATAATAACATAGAGATAAAAACTAGGATTTTGACACCCAACACCCAGACCAAAACTCCCAATATCTTCTCTCTATGTATACAAAATTGACTATGATGTACCAAAGCTACAACATAGATCCATGAAATGTAAACAACAATCATCAATATTATGTTGACTTGAGACAATTCTCAGTGAAGCACATAAGCATTAGATAGGGACAAGGATATGTCGTAGCATTCAAGATGTCGATGTCGATACGTAGTTGTTTTCAATACATAATGGACAACCGACGAAAAAAATTAAAGTCACACCCTTAAAACAATGCCTTCAAAGTAATTACTAATATGAAGTGAAATTCCATCATAAGACTCTGTAATTTATTAATGTTCTATAATATATTATACAAATAGAAATTATTAGCAAAAGTTATGAAGTTATACGTTTTCTTTATTAATAATTCACTTTGATAACTAGTGGATAACTCGAATCCTAGTTAGAAGAAAGCTAGTGAGTAAGCCATCTAGTAAAAAAAAATTATATTTTTAATCACAAAAATATGATAAGAATTTGACATAAATTTCAAGCATATAAAAATTTCATTGTGATTTAAGTTTTGTGTATGGTAAAATAAGATTTTTAAAAGTTTTTCTCAATTTTAATTTGATCTAAATTATCAAAAAATTGATTAAAATTCTAAATCAATTAAAAATTTGAGTTATTGGATGATCCAGATTTTATGAGCAGAACAAAATAAATACAAATCTATATTATTAATACAGGGATATAATGAACAATAACGTAGATACATTAAAACTCAGCTTCTATTCAATGAAAAAATATGTTGAAACTGTAAAATGCAGACTAAAAACAAGCTTGCTAGAATGGTGACGACTTATCTCTAAGAAGAGATGTGATGGTTGCGCTCATTCGCAAGAAGATGAGTACAATGGGGCTCAAAAGTCTTTTTTATATCAAAACATGAATGCCAAAACCCCAGACATCCAAAAACCTAACCCTGGGAGATGACGCATCAAAAGTCATGTGGGCCCCAATGGGGTAAGTTGGTACATTAACCTCATGGGGTCGTAACTTTTGTATACGATCTTCATTTTAGGCACACGATAGCTCGTTGAAAAGGTCTATCCGAAGACTACACATTATGTTGTCACACTCTAACTTTGTCTATTGTGTGACTATAGAAAACTCAAAAAATGTTGTTTAGAGTCTCAAAACAACCTCGAAAGTTCAGGACCTGAAAAGCTAAAAAAATAACTGCCAAATAAAAATTACATATGAACCAATTAGAATAGGTGAGTGACCACCGATATCCACCTAAATCATTAGATTTCTATTACAATTTTTTTATTTTTATTATATATATATAACTCCTATTATGCTTAAGTTTAAATGTCTAACCCCTTTTGCATTGCATTGAGTGTGTTGTGAATGATGGAATTCTGCACTTTTAGAATCATAGAAAACCCCACGTTAAGTTGATGTCACCTCTTCTTTTTATGTTTTTTAATTTGAATACATGAATAATGTCATCGTTTGAATAAAATGAACCTTATGTCTTTAATCTCATCATAAGACATGACATGTGATTAAAAAATAATGGAATGATGAGAGAATTCCTATCACCTACCTCTAAAGCCACACTTTTCTTGAGTTTCTAGAAGTGAGAGTTCAAGTCGGTGCCTTTTTCTCTTAAGAAAAATGATATGACACTTTCGTTTGATATTCAATTTCTTAACGTGGAAATGGTCATTTAAGTTTTTATATTGAAAAAATAATGTTATTTAAAAAAGATGTCACTTAGTTCAATTAATAATAATATAATTCCAGGAGCATGAGGGGTAGGGGATAATTATTGATGGTTCAATTAATAGTTATACAGTCCCACGGGTATGAGGGGTGGGGATCATTATTGATGTTATGGAAATGAGGCGATGAAATATGTGTGGTGGTATTTCGCTAATAAGGTTGGTGAAACATTTGTTGCATATTAAGGATACAAGGAAGGAGTATCATTATTGGTGATTTTTTTATCATTCTTTTTTTTAAGGAGAACATTGACTTCTTTCTCGAGTATCATTTGTATTTTGGAAAGGTTGTTCTTGTTGTAAAAGGAATTATGTGATTTATCTATACCAAGTTAAGAGGCATCTCAACACTAAGGTAAATGAAATGGTTAATAACAAAGTGTTAAGGATTGAAGGCACTTTGTGGGTATGGTTAGAGAAATACAAGAGCTCATTTGCATTTTTAATCACATGATATATATGCATTAATGTTGGAAAAGGGAAGCTAAAGGTATTTAGTTCGCGTATGTGAGTAATAAGGTTCTTTCCATCTACATAACAAATTTTTATGACCCTCCCCGTTGACATTTGATATCAGATGTCTCTTCTCTTTTCGATCCACATAGGATTCAATGCCTCATACGAACATCATACCTCTTGAATAATAACACCTTCATTTCCTCTGAGATGGATGTCATTTAGTGAACATGGCACATCTCCTCCATGGCATTCTCACTATGAATTGCTTGAAATTTCCCATTTAGCTTTACATCTATTTTAAGTCTAGATCTCTCTTGGGTGTTCCACTTCTTTGAGTTTCATGGTGGAGCTTCCAAGGCTCCATTTTGTGAACTTCTTGGCCCACTACTCTTCTAGTTGATCCTCAACCCCTATCACTATGGTGTGTGAAGTTTATTGTTGTGTGAAATCCTATTTCAAGGAAATTGCAAGGGTTAAGGCTAGTATGACCATGGCTTTGTGGCAAAGGTAGGAAATGGTGATCTTAGGGTGAAAGGAAGTTTATATAGGCCAACAAGGTCAAGGATCACCTCTATGTGGAAGTATCAAAGCACATACGTGTTGATGCATGTAGCATCAAACATGTATTTCCACATTGGCGTGTGTCTAGTATGTGGAAGTCATCAAGAGCCTTTCGTGAGACTTTACTTTAATTAAAATAATTAACTAAAGTAAAGTGATTTTATTTGTGAGTTGAATTTTATTTAAGGAAAATGCTTTAATTAGCATTAGTGAATTAAATAATAGCTATTAATCTCAAGTGAGGTGAGAAGTAATCTCAACCCTCAATCACTATTGAGATTAGGGTTAGTTCATAACTCAATCTTATAAAAGAAAAGGTAGGGTAAAGGAGGAAGAAACTTTTGGTGAGAGACCAAGGTGGGACTTTTACATAGAGATAGCAAAAGAATTTTGCTAGTGTGAAGTCAGTTGAGAGTGTAGAATCAAAGAAGGACTTTTGCTTACACTATATGGGTGAGGAGATTTCATTGATTGGTTGAAGAGATTTCGTCCAAGTGTTGATGCAGAGAGGGTTGGATCATGAAGGAATGTGATTCAATATCATGGATAGGTGGAGAAGGAATTCCATCTAGAGATCATATAGGTCAAAGAGAAGAGAGAGAAAAGGTAGTCGCAAGTGGGTTTCTGCTGACTAAATCTAGAGGAAAGGGTAGTGTCATACATAGGTTTCCATACAACAGTTTTGTATGTGGGCGTGGGCGTCGGTGGAGACATGTGCATATACGTGAGTGAGCAGAAGGAAAGACATGTATATCTAGAAAAGAGTGTTGTTTCAAGGTCGTACAAGGGATTAGAATTTTCTAGATTTGTATGTAGTTTTATTTCTCTCAATGGGATACTATCCCTATTACGAGAGCCCTTATTTGACCATAATAAAAGCATCTAAATATTGGTTTACCCTTCAAGGTTTTTTACAGGGGTTTTCACCCGAAAATATTTGTGTCTTATGTGCGATATTTTGGTTTCCTTATTTATGCTTTTGTTGTAATGTTCATTTGATTACTTAGTTGTGCTTTAATTCAATAAGTGATTTATTTGGAATTAACTAGCGAGTGCTGGGTAGAGGGGTGATTTCAACATGGTATTAGAGCACATGCTCTGAGAGGAAGCTAAATCTCAGATCCATAGTAGTTGGAGGCACATCTATTATATATGTAAGTAGATCTTGTTAGATCTATAACCAACAGGTGGAAATTGAAGGACATATTTAAGAAAAACAATAGTACTAAGGAAGAGCTGGGGTTTTGCAGGTTTATGGAGTTGTACGCAGGTTATAGAAGGAATAAGCGTGTACATATTTGGGCATATTTGGATATAGGCGTGTATACGTAGGGTGTAGTAAGCACAAGCATGTATGTATGCAGATCTCATTAGGGGAGGTCACATACATACATGGGTTAGAGTGGTGACAAACACGTACATGGAAGTATAGGACAATACAAGGGAAGTTTCAACTGAGGGTTATTAGATCAGATCTTGGAAATGGAAATTGGATTGCGATTTAAGGATAGGTTGGATGGGTTTCCAACTACAATCCTTGGAAGGAGAGAATCATGTTGGTGTTTATGGAGAACGAGATCTGGGAATTTGATAATACTCAGATAAATCCTCCAACATATGCAACAAAACTGGTCATCCATAATCAAAAGGATGTGAAACCTAGGCGCATAATCCTAAATGGAGTGAAGGATCACTTGATCCATCATTTGTCGATAAAGACAACTGTCAGGTACATGTGGAAGGCTTGAAAGAGCTTGTTTTAGAGTAAGAAAAAGAATCACAAAATGGTGCTGAGAGAGAATCTTAGAGACACCAAGATGACAGGATCAGACACGGTGAAATCTTATATCACCTGGATCCGATGGGTTAGAGATGAACTGGATGCAGTTGGAGAGATAATGATTGATTCAGAATTGGTGAGGATGACATTAAAGGCTTTACAAAGAAATGAAAATAATTCATCAAAGGGATTGTAGCACGTGAGAACCTCCCTGATTGGTCAAGGTTGTGGGATTACTTCGTTCAAGAGGAACTTTGAGATGAAGAACCGAATGGAGGTTGACACAAGAATGATGATGAGAATATACCTCTCAACACGACAAGAAGAAGGACATGAGCAAAGTCAATTTCTTTGCATGTCACAAGTTTGGGAATTATGCAAGGAAATGTCTGAAAAATAAGGGTGGGAACAAAATGCAACTAGAAGTAGTTGCGTCGACAAAGACTCAAATGGATGTGTTTTGCTAGAATTTTGAACATACATAGTTCTTACTTGTTTCCTAGTCATCCTTGAGCACCATATCAGTTGGTGCATGGTTTATAGATAGTAGAGACACATGTTATATGACAAGAGAACGAGAGTTGTTCGATAGCATCACAGAGTCTGACTCAGATGTGCAGGTGGAACTTGGTATGGGGACCAAGAATGTAGTAAAGAGATCTGGAACAGTGTCATTCCAGATGGAGTCAAGAGGCATGTTGATAGTTATGGAGGTGCTATGGGTTCAAAAACTTAGGAGGAGTGTGCTCTTAGTATTAGAAATTGAGAAGAAGCTCTATGATGTAGTGTTCTAGGATGGACAAGAGCTAATCAATCCCATAGGATCTAGCATAGACACATCAGTTGTTTTTGGCATTAGAGAGAGAAACTTGTATAGGTTAAAGGCCAAGCCTATGCGAGCTATGGCAAGTAGCAGAGTGGTAGAGAACAAGGAGCAAGTAGCTTCGAAGGTTTAATAACTCATAGGGAGTCATCCTTCAAGTTCAGGGGGGAAGGAACAACCTTCCAAGTCTTTCAATGAGGAGTCATGGTACGATGCCATGCAGGATGCTTAGGAGCAGGAGGCTTCTAGGAGAATGATCAGAAGGAATTCTTCGAAGATGGGGTCCTAACGAGGTGGCATGTATAACTTCTGCTTTAGAGGGAGCAACCAATCAAGTGGATTGGAGAGTATCCATGGTAGCAGATTTCGTAGAAAATATAGAGCCAAATGAAGGTGGGAGAAGTGCCTTCCTCACTAAGAGGGAGTGTTGATGCATGTAGCATCGGACATGTACTTCCACATTAGCGTGTGTATAGCATGTGGAAGTCGTCTAGAGCCTTCTATGAGACTTTACATTAATTAAAGTAATTAACTAAAGTAAAGTGATTTTATTAGTGAGTTGAGTTTTATTTAGGGAAAATGATTTAATTAGCATTAGTGAATTAAATAATAGCCATTGATATCAAGTGAGGTGAGAAGTAATCTCAATCATCAATCACTTTGAAGAATAGGGTTAGGTCATAACTCAATCTTATAAAATCAAGGCTAGGGTGAAGGAGGAAGACACTTTTGGTGAGAGACCAAGGTGGGACTTTTACACAAAGATAACAAAGAAGGACTTTTTCTAGTGTGAAGTCATTTGAGAGTGTAGAAGAAAAGAAGGAATTTTTCTTACAATGTATGAGTGAGGAGATCTTATTGCTTGGGTGAAGAGATTATATCCAAGTGTTGATGCAAAGAGGGTTGGATCATGAAGGACTGTGATTCAAGATCATGGATAGGTGGAGAATGAATTCCATCTAGAAATCATACAGGTCAAGGAGAAGAGAGAGCAGAGGCAACCGTAAGTGGGTTTTAGTTGATTGAAGCCAGAGGAAAGGGTAATGTCGTACAGATGTTTTCATACAATATTTATGTACATGTACGCGGGAAATAGTGGAGACATGCACGCATACGTGAGTGAGAAGAAGGAAAGGCATGCATATCTAGAAAATTCTGTTGTTTCATGGTCGTATGACATATCAAAATTTGCTAGGTTTGTCTATAGATGTATTTCTCTTAGAGGGCCATTATCCTTGTTATGGGAGCTCTAATTTGACCATAATAAAATCATCTAAGTATGGGTTTTCCCTTCGGGGTTTTTTCTAGGGGTTTCTACCCAAAAATATTTGCATCTTGTGCGTGAGATTTTGGTTTCCTTATTTATGCTTCCACTGTAATGTTTAGTTGATTACTCAGTTGTGCTTTAATTCAATAAGTGATTTATTTGGAATTAATTGATGGGTGCTTGATAGAGGGGTAATTTCAACAATACCATCTCTCTAGAACTAAAAAGAAGAATCCAAGAGTACTATCACTCTTCTCATGATGAAAACAATCAAATTAGACACTACCCTCACTGTGATTCAAGGATTGATGATTCATATAGTTTATCACATTAATTTTCCCTCACAACATATACTACAAGTCGTGAGGAGGAATAATCCATGGCAGAGATAGAAGCAATAAGCCAAATGGATTTGGTGGTTGATTATAAATGAATATCTATAATTTGTAATTTAATTACATTTTTTTATATTTTACTTTTAGGTCAATTCATATGAAACATAACCTACAAGTTTTGCAGTAGAACAAAAATAATATTTTTTGAAGTTCTATGAGAAAATTAATTGTATGCTACCTACTTCTCAATAATAGATAATGTAAGCATAAAAACGTAATTTTATGTTACCTATTTCTCAATAATAAATAATGTAAGCATACACTAAAGTTATATAGATAAAACTACAATTTTTTTTTTTGTTGTTTAATCTAAATGGTTGAGAAAAGAATGTTATCCTCCTCATCCATATTCAATTCACACAAGTGACATATTAAATTTCTAATGAATATACTATTATAATAACTTTAAACTTTTAAATAATCCAAATTACTTCCTCAAAATAAAAAATATCTAACAAATTTCCCAAAACTATATATCTCACGAATAAAAAATAATAATTAAATGATACACTTAACCAATCCTTTTAAAAATATATATAAAACTAATAAAAACATTCACCCATATATATTAAATACACTATCTTCTCGTTGACAACGATAGGCATTGCAAATATTCTCTGCCCACTTAGAATATAAAATGTCACTATCTCCCAACTACAATATCTGGACAAGGAAGGAAAGTTACGATTTTATGTGTTCATGGAAATCGTTAATAATGATATATATTTAAAATATTCTCCGAATACTTTATCTCCCAACGAGCATGATTCAATCTCCATGATAATGATAATGACAATTATTCAATCTCTATGGATTATGACAATTTTCATAGCCAATTTATAGAGATTATGACAATTTTCATAGCAAATTTATATGTTAACATTTTTTTATTTATTTACTAATAAGTTAGTTTATTAAATTATAACTTATTTAAATTAGTTATTAAGTTATAATTTATTTATTTATAATTTTTTTTATTAAATTAAAAGTTAATAATAATAATAATAATAATAATAATAATTTATTTTTAAGGTTAATCAAATTGGTGTATGAGATTTGTTTGTGGGACAAGGTAATTTGATTCGCAAAGTTTACGGAAGTATACATACTCTACTCCTTCTGGATTTGAACGTATGACCTCTTAAAAAGAAACACATATTCTTAACCATTAAACTCACTCAAATTGTAGAAAAAATAATTTATTTTAAAATAATTTTTATAATTTTTATTTTTTTATTAAAATTTGTTTTATTTAAATATATAAATTATTATATGAAAAATTATAATTAAATATATATCAAAATCTAAATTTATCTTTATATTTTTTATTTTTATATTTTTTATTTTTATATTATGTAATGCAATTTTTCAAAACATGCATCTAATAATCACTCTCCCCACTCTACTGTATATAAAAAAATAAACTCATGGATGACATGCATCTAACAATAACTTTCCCACCTCATCCCTTTCCATTGTGTATAAAAAAGTAAACCTAATTTATGGATAAAAACTAATCAAGCATAACTAACATTGTTATAATACAAGTTCAAGTTGTATACACTTTCTGTTACCAAAAAACACATTTACCAATTATAATATCAAAAAGAGAATTTGGTTTCACAATTTATAATATAAAAAAGAGAATTTGGTTTCACAATTATCCATTATGGGGTCACGTTTTTAGTGTTTGACCCCTAGAGACTTAGATATGAGGTGTTGAACTTATTTTCGACAAGCCTAAATATCTAATTAAAACTATGATCAACTCGGTCCATGTTTTGACCTTCCTACTTTTTACTTTCTATACATATGCACTTTATGTTGTTGTTTCTTTTGTAAGGTGTGTTTGGGGATATTGTGTAACGTATTCATCTTCCATCTTGGTCACATCACTATTAAAACGATTCAATAAAAATTCCTCATACTAAATTTAAATGTAGAAAACAATACACAATATGAAATACAAATTTATTTAATTGTCTATGTTCAATAAAAATGTAAATACAAATACTCAACTGTGTATAGAAATAGATAAATAACATAGAACAACATTCAACTGTA
>JASDQU010212134.1:22419-32807 GCA_032191745.1 Picea mariana | reverse complement strand
GGAATGAGCTTCTACTATTGATTTTATAATGGAGTCAAAAACTTGACTTTCTTGTGGTCCCCAATGGTACTGAACATCCTTTTTAATTAAGTTTTGCAATGGTCTTACCATTTCTAAAAAACTTGGGACAAATCTTCTGACAAAATTAATGTTGCCTAAAAATGATTGCATGGATTTTTCGGAAGAAGGAGGAGAGAGTTTAGCAATTGCTTGGGTTCTTTCAGGGTCAATGATCATTCTGTCTTTCGATACTATAAACCCCAGCAATTTACCTTTCTCTACTATAAAGATCGATTTCTTAGGGTTGAGAGATATACCGAATCTACGACATTGTTCTAGTACAACCCTAAGGTGAGACAAGTGATATTTCTTGCCTTTAGAGAAGACGGTAACGTCATCGAGATAGAACACAACTGATTTATTTATAAGACCATGGAAAGCAATGTCCATTGCTCTCTAAAAAGTGGCTCCGACATTTATAAGCCCAAAAGGCATCTTCCTATAGGCATAAGTCCCCCATGGGGTATGAAAGGTGGTTTTAAGCTGGTCTGATGGAGACATGAGGACCTAGTTATATCCCAAAAAACCATCTAATAGAGAAAGTCTTTTAGAACTAGATAATTGCTGAAGAATTTGTTCCATTGCAGGAACAAGATAGTTATCTTTATCAGACGCTCGGTTCAAGTTTCCGAAGTCGGCACAGAGTCGAATTTCACCACTTTTCTTCCTTACAGGAACTAAATTAGACACCCATTGTGTGTGTCTTACTGAGAAAATTATCTTTTCATTTAGTAATTTATTCAGTTCTTTTTTAATAGTGGGTTCCAATTTAGGCTGCATCTTTCTCAATTTCTGCTGAAAAGGCTGGGTTTGGGGTTTCATGGGGATGACATGTTGTATGATATTAGGATCAAATGTTTTCAAATCATCATACATCCAGGCGAAAACGTCTTTAAATTATTTAAACAATTTTATAAAAGCATATCATTCTTGCTCAGAGCATCTTGTTCCCAAATTGATATTTTGAGGAATTTCCTTTGTCCCTAAATTCACCATTTCATAAATCAAAGAAGAACTATTCGTTTTGCAATTAACTGACCCTCTAAATTTATCGTGCAAGTCATAAAACTTCTCTAGTCTTACAACAGATTTGGGGATAGAATTTACCAGATAAGACGTCGATTCAGGAGATCTAGGATCTGATATTACCGTGAAATTGCAAAGGTTTTCATCATGAGTTCCTTCATCAATGACTGCACCTTGGAAGGTGTCCTCCATATGAAAAAAGTTGATGATCTGTTGGTCATCGTCGAACACTCTCCAATTGGTGATGTTATCTGGGATCAATGACCTGAACAACAATTCAATCGAAAACGCATTAAGATAAAGACCTTCTGTGGGCAATAGTTTAGAAGAGACATTAGCCAATAAATCAGCCTCTAAATTATTTAGTCTAGGAATGGAATTTATGTTAAATGCTGAATTTTTTTTCAATAAACTCCATACCTTAGCTTGGTAACTTTTCAGATGTGGTGATAAGCAATGTATGAAGTTTCTTACCTTCCTAACCATGATTTATGAATCACCGAATACCATTAAATTCCGTACATCCATATCCAAAGATTTCGTAAGCCCTTGTAGAAGTGCTTCGTATTTGACGGTGTTATTAGTGCACTTGAACTCTAATTGATAGGCAATGGAAGTCTTATTACCTGCGGGATTGATAAGTACACATCTTGCACCGGCTCCTTCTTTGGATTTGGATCCATCAAAGTATAATAACTAGATTTGAACTTCATCATCAGTGTTTGACACACTTGGCCAAGCTGATGTCTGAGTATAGGTCATAATTTCTGATTGTTGCCTTGTATCAGTGATAGGAGAGGTTTCAATCATGAAGTTACCAAAGAAGGTATTCATTCCTTGCATTTCAAATGAATTAGAATATGAAGTGAAAGACTCATTTTCATCATTTTAATCTGTCACGGTGTGTTTAAGATAGATTTCTATGTTTATCCTGATCCTATTTGGCTTTCTGTTTTTCAGCAGCCACAAATGAGACCAATATGTGGCAAAGTAACCATGCAGCTGTTCGGACCAATCCCTGCTTAAAAAAAAAACCATAGACTTCAAGGATGTCAACAACAATAATGTTAATAATTTGGTGAACCTTAGGATTGGAAGATAATCTAACCAATACATTCTTAAGATCATTGATTACCTTAACGTTCGTCCCATCAAGATGAATGATTTTGAGATCAGAAGGTTGAACTTCTGCATTAATTTTTGACAAACATATAGAGGCATTACGTTGGATGATGCACCGAAATCAACCATACAATTATTTTCATTCCTATTAACAATTTCAAAGGTTAACAAGAAAAGCAGGACATTTTTCCGAGTGTTAACAACAGAATTCTGTTGATTTTTAGTTGTTGTCTCTAAAATAGTTTTATCTACATTTGATACAGTTTTTTTAGCTAAATCCCTTTTATCAGGAGGTTCAGATGTCATTTTAGTTGGGATCCTTTTGGCTGTTTTTGAACCAATTTCTACAGTTTTCTTGCTACTAGGATCGTTGTTTTTATTTTTTTTAGCGATGCTTTGAAGCATTTTTTGCAAAACAAGGGGAAATTTCAGCAGCTAAAAAACATAAATATTAGCCCTCAGTTTTTTTGGATCTTTGATTAAACCATATTCTAGAACAAGGGCTGCTAAACTTTGTTTAATTTCAACTTGCTTCGACAGTTTTGGAAACACGTTATTACTCACTTCAGAAGAAGGTTTTTTCTGTGTCTTGTTTCTTGTGTTGTAGGGGTGGACAGTTTCAAAATTTTCTTGGAAGATACTATCCGAGAAGTGATCGAAGATGTTGGGAGATGATTGATCCTCTTCCAATGTTTCTTCCTCAACTACATCTTCAGAACTTTCAAGAGGGACAGAAGCAGAATTATCATGTGCTTCTAAGATAGTTTGCAAAGCGTACTGCAAGATTTCAAAATTTAGACCTTTAGCGGGCGGGTTTGGCCAGTTGGGAGGAAAAGGTTTTCTGAAAGGAAGTTTAAAACTTCCATTGCTTGAAGATGCCTCCTCGACTGATCTCTTCAATTCCATGACTTGATTTGATAATTTTTGGAAATCTTTTTGCAAGATTTCTAAGTCTAAAGTTTTTGGTTGACTTTTAGCTTGAGGAGGCCTAGTAAGGATTTCTAGTTTCCTTTTAGAGGATGGAGTTGTTTCAACTTCACTATTGAGATTATCTTTTAAGATTAATATATCCTTTTAAATTAGGCTTGCCTCTTCAAAGGCTCCTAACAGAGTGTTATTTTTAGACCTTTTGACCTATATGGCGATATTGTTGTGCAAAGCTTTAGCATAATATGCGACAATCAGACATTCCACAGGCATTGAATTTGGATCTTATTCTTTAGGGTAAGGAATCTCTGGTTGAAATATTTTACTTTTTCCTTATGATTCATTTTTAGACTGGAGATCTCCATAACCAAGACTTCAAGAGATTTATCATCTCCAAACTTCTCTAAGAAACAGGTTTCAAACTTGTCCCAAGAGATGATGGTCTGGGGTTGTTGGGAAAAATACCATGTGGAGGCATTGCCCTCAAAAGTATAAGGGAAGAGCCTTCATAATACATATTCATGCTCTACATTTTGGAGTCTAATGGCCAACATAAATGTTTTTATGTGATCCTCGGTAGATTGTTTAGAATCTGGATCAAATTTAGGCAACCATTTCTCCGGGTGTTTTGACAATGGATGTTGTGGTCCAGGTAGAACTACGCCATCTTGATCGAGCCAAGGTATGGCATGATTGTTTTAGTTTTCCATGGGTTTTGGTGGTGTTGAAGGCTGAGATGATTCAGATGAATAACTTCCTTCTTCAGATGACTCTCCTCCTGAAGAGGATGGATATGAACCACGTGGGGAAGGTGGGATAACAGACCCTCTGGCCCCAAGAGTAGGTGTTTCGATAGGATCGTTGGTATTATCTCCTAAAGGATTTGAGAGTATACCAGTGCCTTCAAGTTGTTCTCAGATACCCAAGAAATCTAAGGGTTGATTAAGTGGCCTACCGGGTTGTCTGATACGGGCTAAGGCACTATGTATCTTTATGAGTGGCTAACGAACAATTTCTTGGATGTCGGCCCCTTAAGGAGCTGGTGTCACTAGTTCAATGGGAATCTCAGGATTATCGTTTGAGGTAGTTGTTGTTTCAAGTGTAACATTGTTGTCTGAGTGACTACACATTACAACAGGGGAGCGAGTGTGTGGGGGAGGAGTCTTACGACCTCCACGTGCCATCAATTGAATTCAGGCCCTCCTTCTAGCGCCATTTGTTGACGGGCAAATATGACATGTCGTCAACTGGAAGAATAGATCTAGTCTAGGGTTGTCTAAATAACCCAAGTTGTTTGGTGTAACCTATTCTAACGGGTTTAATGGCTCTGTTAGCTAGCTAGGGTCCTAAAATAAAGAAAAGAAATAAACTAACTAATGTTAAGACTATAATAACATATAAATTTTAATCTAATTATTTACAAATACATTCAATAGAAAGGTAAATATGAACATGCCATTATGTATAGAGTAATTACAGATTGCAGTTTTTTTTAGTGGATACCTTGAAAAATCAATGTTTGGTAACTGTTTTCAAAAGTAGATAAAGAAAGAACAATTTTTTTTTTTTCTAATCATAAATATAAGAACTTAAATTAAATATGTTATGAAATGAGGATAGAGTGATGGTCAAATCCAATCTAAAACTTTCTTGTTTCGCTATAAATAAAATAACATAAATTAAATGGAAAGAAAGCTAACCTGAGATTAGTTTTATGCCGTGTCTATGCCTCTATGCAATCAAAAACTCGAGTTGTCCTGCCTATAAGAAAAATCTATGAAAGGCTTGTACTGATGCTTCCCGAACAAACTCCTGGTGTTTATTGATAGCTAGGGTATGAGAAAAAAATAGTAGACACATATGTACAATGATCCTATAATTATGAATGATTACAGTAACAAAAATCTTAATGTAAAGCATTCATTTTATCAACTCAACATCATATGTAAATCATGATATTAAAATCGATTTAACGATCACAGTGATAATTTGTGAAACAACAAATTATAAACAACATTTAAAACATGAATAAAATGGAACATCATATGCCATTGAGACTAAATCTATACAACACATTAATATTCCAAAATAAACGAGACAAAACATAAACGAGACAACTTCACATTGGTCTAAAGTCGAAATGCTAAAAGTTGGTCCATTAAGTTCTGAAGATCATTTGTCCATAATTTTCTCTAGGCCAAGATGTATGTTACTTACAAAATGAATAGTATTTAAAGTGTTTTTAAATCACATTCTCCCATCTCATAGGATAGGATAGGATTTCATAAAATCAAAATATTACAAAAATAGTGGGCAAACAACCAATCATAACATAGTTGATTTTACTCAAAAATTGACCAAAGTTTTTGCAAATCAAATAAAAAAGGAAACACTAATAATTTAGATGCATAATTGAATATGTTTCCCCCAGATGATCAGCAACCAGATCTACTATTTCTTGAAAAACAAAACAAAAAATAAGTTGGAAAATAACCCATAACTAATTACTAACTTTTTATTTAAAAGAGACTTGGCTACAAAATCGAAAGATTTTGTAGCCAGTCTTATATTAGAAAACAAAATCAAATTCCAAATCGATTCAATTCAAAATAGATAACGAGAATAAAACAAGAGAGAAAATTATTTTACCATTTTAAAAATTGACTAAAGACGGGTCGGGTAGTTCATAATTAATTATCGCCTTGACACTGGTTGCATTTTTTATCACTATGTTCCCTGACCTCTTAATGTGTTCGGCCTCCTTCTCTGCATGCTTTTTGAGGTCGATATTTTCTTGTCTCAATGATTCATTCTGAGCGGTAAGCATTTTGATTCGGTCCTGAAGAACGAGGATATCGGTATAATACTGCTCGATCCAATGTAAACAAACATCACACTGTACAAGAGGAATGGCATGTCTATGGAGTGCACGGTCAAACATGGGTGTATCCACCTTATTTTTATCTGCTTCTAATCAAGATTGATACCAAAGAACCCCTCCTTACCCTTGTGGCACGATGGAAAATTTGTCACAAAGTCGTAGGGTTCAGTAGGAGCAAAGACTTTCTTCATGTAACCCTACAAATCTGGGTCTTAAAGAATGAGGAACTCTTCGATCTCAGGGTCTGAACACTCATCAATCTCGATCAGACCGATCGAGCTTAGACGATTGTTGGATCAGTTCCCAATCTTTCTCAAAATTTGGTGACCTGCCCTTTTATTTTTGAACCCTAAGTCTGTGCATTTATTTGTTATTCCTTCGCGAGGTTTTTCAACATCTGGGTTAGTAATAAAAGTTGAGATAACTTCAAATTTAGGAACAAAAGGATTAATAACCTTCAACTTATCATTCCCTTGCTCAGAAAATCCTGTAAGTGAAGACTTACTCGGCATCCCGACATCTAGAGGGTTTATGTTGGTAGAATCTGGGGTATCAATTGAAAAATAGGACTAGTTTTTAATCAATGGCTTGTCTAAGCAAGGGTTTGTCGTAGGAAGAGTCTGGGAAAAGCCGTTCCTTATCAATAAATTTTCCCAACAGTCACCCACAGTGGACAAGTGATGCATCAACAAAATCTTAACCAAACCGTGATGAAACAGGCTTGAATCAACACTTTGTCTTTTATATATCTTAGACATTTTATAGAGACTTATCAATAGATAAAATGGAATGTCTAATTCAAAACCAATGAAATGCATAAGTAAGTTAATATGGTAGAGGAATATTAATCCCTATCGACCCTCATAGGTCACAAATTGTTTGAGGATCATCAACAAGCTATGCCACCTAGGTTTAACTAGGGATATAGGAATACCTTTTTCGCAATAGGTGATCTTTCGGGACATCACAAACAGGCTCCATGGCACTCCTTCAATTTGTGAGTTTTTGAACCATTTCTCTCTTGTCAATGGAAGCCCTATTGCTTCACTTACAAACCCATGGGTTAACTCCAACTGTGTACCCCTAATTTTCTCTCTGCAAATCTCGAAGGTCTGTGCGAAATCCTTCACCACTTGAAGGTTATAGCCTTAAAATATTTTAAGGGAAGCGTCACAACCTTGGCCTTTTAAGTCCTCGATTGCATCATCATGAGAGAGCAATGCCTGGAAACCATTCGGCTCCAAGCGAATGACAGGAGCCATGAAAAATGCGACCAAAATGTAATAGGGATAACTCAAAATAGTTTTAGGTTTGAATAGTAGGAGCGATAAGAACAAATCGAAATGGATAGTGGAGAAAAAATCATAACAAAGGCTGTGTGTTATCATATCAAAGGTCGTGGGAGAAAACACCAAGGGTTTGATCGTAGATGATTTACCATTCCATGTAATGAGAACCAGACATACAGAGTACCAAAACCCTGAATGCAATGAATGGCTCATTAATACATTGTGCTTGCAAGGTGAGGTAAGGATAGAGTACATCAGGTGTGCATTGATCGTCATGACTACTAACACAACTATTGAATTTTCAGTAGGTTTATCAAACATATCAAAAAGGATCTTCATAAATTGAATACAAATCATCAAGCCATATAATAACTATATCAAAACTCAAAACATCGAAAAATACGTCACTCAAACATTGGATTTAGATTTGATATAAGCATGATGACCTTTAAAAGAATGCATTCTAAGGCGTACAAATTCTAACACCAAGCTAGGTTTTATGTTTGATTCATGCTTACAGTCATGAATCAAACATAAAACAAAATGAAAGCGTAGACAATAAGAGATTAATTGAAATATTTCCTTACCTAGGAATTATCTCAAAATTCTCAAAAATGTTTACGAAATTGAGGGGAAGGCAGCTACAGAAAATGAAATTTCTTATTCAAATATCAAAATCATGTGGGGATGCCAACACATCCATAGTACACGCTCTAAATAAATGGAGGCATTACCTCATGAGAAAGAGGTTAGAACTGAGAACATACCATAATGATCTGAATTATGTGTTTGATCAGCCAACCTTGAATGCTAGACAGAGTAGGCGGTTGGAGTTTCTCTGTGAGTAAAATTTTGATATCAAGCATATCAAAGGGAAGGATAATAAATCGGTTGATGCACTCAGCTTACATTCTACAACCATTATCATGTATCAAACTGATATTAAAGGTAGAATTTCGGAGGATGCAAATACAGATTTGCAGTACAGGGATTTGGTAGCAAAGCTACAACAAGGTAAGATGCCACAGAAAGTGGAAAATTATAAATTGGAAACTAATGGAATACTTCTGTACAAGAAAATAATTTATGTACCTAATGTCCAGGATTTGAAATTTACGATTTTGCATGAAATGCATAATGTGCCTTATGCAGGGCACCTTGGATATCAGAAAATTGTGGCAGCAGTCAAGAGACATTATTTTTGGTCAGTTATGAAGAAAGAGATTGCAGAATACATCGCTAGATGTATAGAGTGTCAGAAGGTTAAAGCTGAGCACAAGCACCTTTACCCATTCCTGAGTGGAAGTGGGAAGTGTTGAAAATGGATTTCATCATGGGATTGCCCAGAACAGGAAAGCAACATGATTCAATCATGGTGGTGGTGGACAAGCTTACGGAAGATGACCATTTTATTCCACTAAAGATTACTCACAAGGTAGCGGATGTTGTTGATATTTTTATGAGGTAAGTATCACGATTTCACGGTATTCCCAAGACAAATGTGTCTAATAGAAACCCAAAATTTACCTCAAATTTCTGGAAAGGGTTATTCAAGGGGTTTAGAATGAATCTGAACTTTAGTACAACCTATCATCCCGAGTCTGATGGGCAGACAGAGAGAGTGAATCGATTAATAGAAGACATACTAAGGATGTATGTCATGGACAAACCATCTAAATGGGAAGTATACCTACACTTGGTAGAATTCGCCTACAATAATGGGCATCAAGCATCGTTGAAGATGAGCCCATTTGAATCACTTTATGGCAGAAAGTGAAATACTCCAGTAAGTTGGGATAATCCAGATGATAAGGCAGTAGTTGGGCCATAGTTGCTCAAGGAAATGAAAGAACAGATGCTAAAAATTAAGCAGAATTGGAAATATGCCCAAGATAGGTAGAAAAGTTATGCTGATAAAAACAAAACCCATAGAAAGTTTAAAATGGGAGAGCATGTTTTCCTGAAAGTGAAAGCCAATAGAAGTTCCTTGAAGCTAGGAAACTACACCAAGTTGGCAGCCAGATTTTGTGGTCCATTTGAAATCCTAGAAAGGATTGGGCTAGTTGCATATATGCTTGTATTATCTACATCCATGATTGTACATAATGTGTTTCATGTTTCATTTCTTAATAAATATATACTTGATGATAATCATGTAATTGATTGGAATGTGATTCAGGTGGATCCAGAAGGTGTCATGCAAGTGCATCCTGTGCGCATATTGGACTGGAAAAGAAAACAACTTCATAATCAAGCCATAGGGCTTGTAAAGGTCCAGTAGACCTGGTACGGTCCTGAGGACATGACATGGGAGCATGAGATTGCTATGCAGGAAGAATACCCGCGTCTTTTTGAATATTTTGAAAATCTTGTTGATGTTGTGTGAAAGTTTCACTAGGGACAGTGAAAAAATAAGGGGAGGGGATTGTAATATCCCCAAGGACGAGCTCTGTTGTAATCATGTTTATGAATTGTAAGTCATGTTTTGTAGGCTGGTGAGCCAAGTATTGATAAGATGGTGGGATCATGTTTTTATTAGGCTGGAGAGCCTAAGTGCTAAAGGCTAGGAGCATGTTTTTGTATATGTAATATGCAGAACATTAATAAATATTAAACATTGATGTGTGCAGATCAACCACGAAGAAAGAGTGACGGGGGACTAAGATTACAGAGGGTGGGTAAGGGAAAAGGGGCTAAAAGGTTGGAAAGAGAGGCTAAGCTTAGGGGCTTAAGTTCTTTAGAATAATATTTTATTATTATTCTAAAGTTGTGTGACAAAACATATTTTTTATCCTAAGTCTTGGGAGAGGCAACGCATGCAGCTCCAACGTGTTCAAAAGGGAATGCATGTAGCTCTAAGAAGACAAGTGTCGACCTAGGCACATGCGGTTAAAATTTGAAGCGTCAGTCGATTTTGGGGTTCCTCCTCCATTCTGCCATTGGTTGTCTGAAACCATGAATTATGTATGATCTCTGCATGCACACCCTCACGCATCTCTGAAACTCGAAGCTTGTGATGTTTTCATGAAAAGTTGATACACCCTCTGTCTGAACCGTTGAGTCTTTGTTCGACCTCTGCGTGG
>JASDQU010212129.1:5127-18590 GCA_032191745.1 Picea mariana | reverse complement strand
AATAGCCATAGGCATTGCATTAAAAGATATGCACGCAATATCCATATATCTTACGAACCAAAGATTGAGTAAGCCTAAATAAGAAGCCAATCAAAAATAATGCATAGCGAAAACCAATTTTACAATCGATTTAAGAATGTTAAATGAGAATACCCATGTGTGCGAGTGTTATACCATATCGTTCAAACATCGATATGCAGTTCAAATCCTACACTCATGTTCCCGCCAATGCATTAACTAATCGTTTGGCTAAGGTGCCAAATCAATATTGCATACAATTGATATGCCAAGAGCCATGATAATGATTAATAGTAAGAATCACAAAAGATAAAACCTAACCCCCATGCAGTTCAAAGAATCAATGTTCAGGCAAGTTGCAAAATATGAATCCAAAGGAAAAATATCTTCAATAAAACCGATTTGTTGCAAACCATCGAAGTATGAAAACTGATCAAAGGATAGTGCTGATCATGTGAAGATCAATAAAAAATAGGCGCAATAAGCATGATGACAGTATCGGCAGTTTAGATAATGATCAAAATGTGACCTCGAGAGGAGAAATTTTCATGCTTACGACTGTGAAGCGGTCGAGAAGGCGCAAAGAATAAGGGTGTCGTTCATTTGAAATTTGCGACGGAAAATCAATGTTTGTGAAACATTGGTGCAGGCAGCTTATGAGGTAATGAAAAATGTGAATTGGCTGCCAACAAAACTGTGACTTGTTAAAAGGCATTAAAAATGCAGAGTGGACTGTTATTCCACCAACATTGTATGCAGCTTTTCCTGTGTATGCAACTATTAGGCCCTTTGGTTTCATAGGATCGAAGAAATTATTTGAATCATAGATTCGTATAAGCATTTGGAACAATGCTTTAGCTGTGAATGTCTTGCTTGTTCCTGCTCCGCCTATAAGGAACATGTGCACATGATTGTTCATGTTCAACCATTTTTTAAGGGCAATGTCCTTTACAATTGTTTGTTGTTCACAATTCAATAGATGTATTATTCTGTGGTATTCATTATTTTCAATTAGGAAAGGATGTTTTGTAACTTGAAAACCAAGGTTGATACGTTTTTCACTTTCATCCGCTGGAGGATGAGGAAAATCAACTTGTAAGTCATAGGACTGGGAGGAAGTTCTGGTTGTTTTTGGGTTTCTGAATGTCTCATCATGATCATTAGGGTTTTCTAGGTCATTAAGTGAAACTTCTAGATTGCCCCATGTTGGATTAACATTTTAGGTAAATCTAGCTTCATTGATATGCACTATAGTTTCAAAGGCAACATACACAGCCTCCCATGTAGAGAAGTTATGTATTAATGTCTCTTTGTTTTCATGGAACGGAACGTACAACAACAATTTTTCTCTACAATAGTTTTCATAGTCACAATGTTTATTGTATTTGACAAACCATATAACAGAGGGTTTTTTTCTTTTTGATATGGGTGTCCCATTTTTTTGGTAATGCGATACGAATTCTGCTAAGCAGATATACCTAATAGGCAATGGACGATGGATGTAATAATCAATAATAGAGCGACATATGACGTCCTCTGAATTGTCTGGTTGTTTTGCATAAAAATCGATGGTTTAAGCATAAATGTGCATTTTTCAAGTGGAGATGTGTTTATGAAGACACATTTTCTTGAACTACAAGTGAGGGGCAAAGAAAGGGCAATGTGAACTGCTTGTTGAGTAGACATTTGTTGAAGATTAAGAAATTTATTTCCAAGGGTGTGTATAATTTGTATGGTATCAATATGACTTCTTTCGTGTTCTTTGCGTATTTTTTTGAATGCAGATGTCATAGATTTGTCAATATTCGTCATATACGAGGTGCAGTAGGATGCTGCAGCATATGCATTCAACACGTACTGTGTATCTGTATTTTCTTTCCACATAACTGGCATGTCCTTAGAGAAACTATTGTTCCAAATATGTGAGAGTTTTTGTTTAAGTAAAAGTGTTGGTTGCCTAAGCGTTATTTGTATGGCTTGGATGTACTCATATTCTGATAGATCTACCTGTGTCAAGAAGGCATCAAAGCTCATCATTTCATCAAATCCTCCTTTTTCTAGAAATGCAAACAAGGATTTAGATTTCTCAACAACAACACTATCCTCTAAACTAACTGGCTCTATGATTCTTGTAGCTCTCATTAGTGGAACGGGAAAATTGTATCTGCAATGCGATCTTTTTCGTTTTCTACAACTTCTTGTATGGTAATGTCTATGGAATTTCACAAGTTTTGGTTCCAAATGATCTGTATTGCATGTTATGTATTTATCCACAAATTGTTCGATATTTGAATTCTTATTACCTCCATAGACCGGTGCACCCTCTATCCACAACAGTGTGTGGTCATGCTCAATTCCCCTATTATGGAATTCAGTCACAAAAAATTAGTCTGATATTTTTCCGAAAAATGTTTCATCATGGCATATCAATTGTCTCAAATCATTTATTCTATTTCTATAGTATCGAGTACATGTCACCGGGACTTTTCTTATGAGGTAGTCAATGTCGTTATTTTCCCGTGTATCGTTTTTTTTTTACGTTTCCTGTTACTATGCAGGTCAGAAACGACAGCCACCAATGGATCCCAACAATGCTCTGCACTTGTAAATGTGATGAAAAATGTTGGCGGCCCCAATTGCCAGATCATTGATTTTTTTTTTTTTTGTTGCAAATAGTTAGGAGAGATGCGAATGTTCTTGAAATCTATGTATCCAATATCAGATTTCAGAATTTTTTCTAGGTTTACTTTGTACTTCACATCCTTGGCCAACAATTTTCTTCCTTTTAACTAGCCTTTTCTTATTCGGACCCACATGCAAGACAAAACTTGATCTATTATTATGCGCATTGTTTTGAAAAACAAATTTGTTATGTGACAGGAGAAGTAACCGCTTGAATGTAGTAGATTCCATCAAACTATTTTATGATAACTGAATCATTCTATAATATCAGTGCCATGTGGATCTTCGTAGAACAGTTTTGGAAAGTTCATTTCCACAGCGAATTTGTCCTTGAATATTCCAAGAGGACGGTTCCCCTCGCCAGGTGCGATTTCGACAATTTTTTCTTGCAAGTCACGAATGCACTATGAATGAGTGAATCCATGGACCAATGTTTCAGTGGGTGTTTCAGTCTCTGATTCTTCACTTGTATTAGAATCAATAGGATTTTTGAGAGTCTCTACAAAGTTGCCATGTTCTTCTGTGAGAACACTGTTCCAGTTGGCATTTATACAGATGTTCTCTGCTTTGTACAAGGCCCTGGAAAATAATTCCTTTAATGCTTTCATAACAGCATGCACACACACTTTGCCTGTCTGAAATGCATTTTTGTATTGCAAGCATATTTTCAGAGCCACAATGACTATAATTGTATTGTTAATGAACTGTGGCAATTCTTTTTGCACAACATATAGTTGAACAGGCACATTAATAATTGATCCTGTTAAGCCCATCTGGGGTCGCTTATAGCCCCAAGGTCTGATTTGAGAAAATGCAATTCGCAGAGAGTCAAGTCTCTCCTCAAGTTCCATAAGTGCACTTACATCTGCTAGTGGTGTATTACATCTTATTTGGTTAGGGGTTGAAAAATGTGGTAGTTTTCCATTTTCAAGCGATCGTTTGCATGGAAGACAAAATTTCTCCCTGGAAAATGGTTTATCGTGGGATGTCAGCCGGAGGTATTCTTCTTGCAAATCAGGCGTGAAAGACTTATTGTTTTTTGAAAAAATCAATTGTTCACAAATTGCACATGCAATGGAAGGAGTGTCTTTCATTTGTTTCATGTAGGTCTGTCTTGCATTTTTTTTTTCCTAGGGAAGTATGGGTATAAACTGTTTCCTGTTTTTCATGTACACCACGAACTGCCATAGTTGCATGACCATTCTGGGATATGCAAGCACACATGTTTATGTTTTGTTCTGCACGAACAAATTTCTTTACATTGGCATATGTTAGTTTCTCTCTAAAAGGAAGTGTAGCAATGTATTTTTTTCTCTCGCGCATGAACTTTTTCAAGTTGTGGTAACTTAATCTACATTTCTTGCCCAAGGGTGGGATGACCTGGTGGCAATTGGGGTGAATTTCAATCTCACCTAGTTTCTCAGAAACTATTTTAAGTTTTTGGTTCAAGGCCTCTATTTTCTTATCAGAAGTAGGACGAATTTGATGAATAATTTTTTTCAAATTGTGATAAATTACTCTACGTTTTTTGTTTAAGCCCTCTATGGCCTTATCACAACTGAAATGAATTCTACACATGTCTTTTTGTTCAAGCCCTGCCTGCCCATATCACAATTCGGAGGAATCTCATTTTAACTAAAAAGCATTCCACGCATATGCAGATTCGATGTCGTTTGGGTGGCATGCACACTCAACCCTGAACTACCGATATCTCCAAGAAAAGTTTCATAATGGATATGTGTTGTATCTATTTTCAACGACAGGATGTGAATTATTTGATCGTAATTTGAATCGGTACCCAGGAATGGATAGTGCCAGCTGGCGAGGCCGACCAAACCTAGATCTTCACCTTGAATACCATAGACATCCATTGAAAATAGAATCTGCAACTCTCCATATTCCCTTCTTCATATGGAAGTGCCATGTTCACAAGGTATTCCTGCCAACTTCCAAGTGCCGACATATTTTCCACGAGATATGGGGCAAAGATGTTGATGTAAGCACCTAAAAGCTTGTTCGTTACCGCCTATAATCCCATTGCAAAAGGACTGTACAGTGTAAAGACACAGTGACTGAACATCGAAGTCAAATTCTACCAAACAACAAATTACATTAAATAGACTATCTCCACAGCTAGACACAACATTTGTTGCCAGCTGTAAACCATAGCAATCTATGCCATCCAAAATCTGTTTCCATTGCGATTGAAGGTCTTTGCAAATAATGAACAAGTAGATACGAGGACCTTCTGTATTTCATATGGACATTTTTGTGTACAACAGTGGTTCATAATGGCCACTGAGGGCATCGACACCATGGAAAAGGATGCAATATGGATTGTCAAATGCCTTTTTGTTGAATAGTAGATATCTTGCTTTTCTTGTCAATGACCATATGCTAACTGATATATTCATCCAGTTAGACAACCACCGAATACAAAATTTATCTCCCCAAAGTCCCCTCTGATGTGCAGGCAGAACTGGATATGCAAACAACCACATATTTGAAAAATACGTTGCCACATCATGTATTCCATGCAACTGTCGAAGAAAATCAGATTCCAGTTCGTATTCATAGGACTGCAAAGCCTCAACATCGACATTTTTAAAATAGGCCAATAAATAATCTATCAATCCATTGCACAGCTCGGTCGACGAATACCGAAAATGCAATAGAACCTGGAATGTATCGAAAAGGCAATCCCCAATAGTATATGAGAATGCATCTTGTTAGCACTGGAAGTCGCTCCTAGATTGCTTGCAAAAGCAGAGCCCAACACCCATCAGTTCTTATGTCACGGTTTGATAAATGGGCGATCGAATGGGTAGAGACTCGAACAGGTATCACTTTAAAATAGGAACTGTATTTGATAAAAAGGAACAAAGGAGGTCTTGACCCAACTTCAGTCAGGGAGTTTATTTAAAGATGGGTAGGCGGAAGACTTGGGAGAAGGATGAACAAACTATCTCAGGCAACAGGCTTTTTGGTAGCTCGTAGAGGAAAAACTATGAATACAAGATCCTCTTGGTTCAGGGCTTCAAGAAACTGAAAGGAAGACTTGATTGGGTCCTCCAATTTCAAGTCGTTCAGTGCTGAGAAGTTCACAGGGACTTTTTAGAACAACACAACTGTTACAGTGATCCAACATACATCATCCTATAACAGTCACAACTCGACTGGATCCTCCAATTCCGAGCTGCTCTAATACAACATAGACAAAGATATGAAAGAAATTGACATTCATCAGGCAAGAAGTCTCAAGAGTCCAGAAATAACCAGAACACAATTCTTCATTAAAGTTTTTACAATTGTGAGTCTTGCTCAACCATCGATCCTTACAAAAATGGCGAAAACGCCTACATATACTTCAAACAACAACAACAACAAAAACAAGATGCTGCATTAAAAACATTGCGTCTACATGTCTTCTGACAGTCTGCCCATGTAGACTCAGGATGATCGTGCACCTCTGACAAACGCCATCTTAACTTCTCGAGGCTCCAGCAAGGGGAGTAGCTGATTCATTAAGTGCTGAGCTATCGCGTGTAGACTTCGTCTAGTCGAGAACTCAGGCATGGCTCTTTCGGAAAAAGGGGATACAGGACCCTCTCGAGCAGACCGCCTGCCAGACCCGCCATACTTTGCGATTAATGAGTGAGGCGAGGTTTCAACCACCCTCTCTCTTCTTCATTTATTCCCAATAGGTACCGAGATTTAGATCACGTCGAATCAGTGCCTGGAGAACACAGTGCCCCCCCTCTGAAACTCAATTCGGTGCTTTGGGACCCGAGTGGCCAAATGATAAACATTAGCACCCCTCCTCTAGGCTTGTTCCTTTACGACCAGGTGCCAAAACCGTGGGCCTGATTCTGGGCGCTATCAACATTTCGGGGTTTGGGGTTTCGAGAAGTGAAGTGATGAGGAGCACTTGCCCCTCGAACTCATGAATGTTGATGTGACACAGATGCACGTTGTGCATCCATCAGATGAATGGCCCAGATAGTACGTTATTACAAAGGGGGTTGCCCCCATTTGCAGGCTTGCTTGACATGACCTGGCGCTAAGACCGTGAGCTCGGCTTTGAAGATCACTTATCGAAATTTCGGGGTTCGGAGTTTCGAGATGTGAAATGATGAGGGAATTTTCCCCCTCGAACTCTCGAATGCAGATATGCCAATGTGACTAGATATTGCGCCATGCATCAATGTATAGGACGACCCAGACTTACCTTTAAAATATAGGCACTTTCTCTTACGCTATATATCGGGTAACATAGCAGCCCCGAAATCCTAATGACCGTTGATCTGCTTCGTGGATGGATCTCGGCTGTCGACAGCAAAACCTTTCCCACTCGCTTGACTCGTAATCGAAAAAGAGATCCTTCTGCTGCTTTGCGTGGGTGTTTCCCATTCATCTTGCAGACCGGGGTACCCTAGGCCCAAGACAAGAAATATCGCTAACATTAGGATCCATGGGGGATAGAGTCGTCCATGTGATGCTCTAAGAACTCATTCCGCAGCTTCAGTGCCTTGCTGCTGGGCTATGGAGTCAGGCTCAAAACATCCCGCTGCTGAAGATACAAGTCGAAAAAATAAAAGCAACAAAATAAAGATACATACTCAAAGGAGCTTATTTATATACAATCCTNACAGATGGTGTAACCGTGACAGCAGAACGGTTACACTCTTCAACTCCTCCTTACAGGCTAGAGTTGAGATGAAATAGGGTGGCTCCAAGGCATATGGGAAATGCCACTTCATGTACTTACTGACAGGGTCATAGAATGAGTGGCGAATTTCAGAGAATTGGCGACAGGCAACCTCCTCTGCTACATAGTTTCTCACATGTGACTGAATATCTTTGATAAGCACAGGTGAGTGAAAAATTGATGTAGGCTCACTGATCTCAGGTAGTGGTTGCTTGCTGACTAGCTCTGGAATGAAATATGTGCTCAGCTGCTCTTCTGGTTCTTCCTTGTCTTCTCCGTTCACTCCCCCATCTTGTAAAAAGGGAACGACCTCTCGATCCTTCCTTTCAATCCCAAATGTAAATACATCATGGGAAATCTCGTGAAGGAAGAAAGAACAATCCTCTTCCACAATGGCTTCTTCGTTTAATTCTGAGACAACAGGCTCATCGGGGGCATATGCTAATGTGTCCAAGAAATCTTCAATAATCTCTTCAAAAGAGATACTTTAATCATCTTCCTTGAAGACTAGAAAATCCTCTTCATTGTCTTCAGATTCCAATTTTGTACACTGGGGAGTGGGGAATATCGCCTGCTCCACTAGTTCACTCAGGTCATCTTTTTCCTCCCAGGCTGGAAAATCCTCTGCACAGTCTTCATATTTCAACCCTTCTAATTGGGCAGAGAGATATTTCACCTGCTCCATCAGCTCACTCAGGGAATCCTCTCCCCCCCTGGGATATTCATCACTTTCATAACTCACCTCTGTGCAGACAAATGGGGAGGAGAAAGGAATGATTTCTGATTCAGGTCGTTAGAATCATCCTCATAGCCTATGTCCGAAACAACTTTATCCGGTATAGAGTTGTGGTATCCCTCACTAGAGTTATGACAAACTAACACAGAGGGATAAAACTCTTGACAATAGGCAGTGAAGGATGCATGGAAATCACTGAGTGAAGAAATGCTAGCAGGGGGTAAAGAATGATACCATTTACGTGCATCCCCTGCTAACGAGAACATGAACATTTTCAGTAATACATCCTCATGATGTATCTCCCACTGATGCATGATTTCATGAAACTCACTGAGATGCTGAGCAGGGTTGTCCTCTTCACATTTTCCAAATATGGGCAAATAATCGCCCCATTCATCCAGAGAGGGGATAACATTAGGAAAACCAGGAATAGCAGAAAAATTAAAAGGAGCAAACCTGCAAGCAAGGATTTTCTCCATATCGAACCCGTGGAGTCACCAATCGATCCTTGAACCATGGAGTCGCCAGGTGAAAGATGTGCAGCTTTGAATGTGTTTGGTCCTTGTTCACCATCAAAGGCCAGATCCTAACGTTGTTGTTTCCCTAGGGAGCTTCTCAGGATGAGAAAGAAGCTGTTAAAACCTTCTTTAGAAAGCTCTTTAGGGTAATCTTTCAGGTGTGCTAACAGTAGCCACACCTGAAAAAGTGATGTGGAAACAATGGAATCGCCATAGTGGAGTCGCCAGGTGCACAGTAGCAATCTTTAAGGGCTCTGATGTCTGATGCACCTTCAGAATCAGAGGCTCAATGTCGTTCTGCCCAAGGAAAATCTTCAACTTCGTCCTCGGCAACGATGCCAGAAATGTTAGCGCTAGAAGTCGCTCCTGGATTGCTTGCAAAAGCAGAGCCCAACGCCCATCAATTCTTATGTCACGGTTTGATAAATGGGCGATTGAATGGGTAGAGACTCGAATAGGTATCGCTTTAAAATAGGAACTGTATTTGATAACAAGCAACAAAGGAGGTCTTGACCCAACTTCAGTTAGGGAGTTGATTTAAAGATGGGTAGGCGGAAGACTTGGGAGAAGGATGAACAAACTATCTCAGGCAATAGGCCTTTCGGTAGCTCGTAGAGGAAAAAATATGAATACAAGATCCGCTTGGTTCAGGGCTTCAAGAAACTGAAAGGAAGACTTGACTGGATCCTCCAATTCCAAGTCGTTCAGTGCTAAGAAGTTCACAGGGATTGTTTAGAACAACACAACTGTTACAGTGATCCAACATACATCATCCTATAACAGTCACAACTCGACTGGATCCTCCAATTCCGAGCTGCTCTAATACAACATACACAAAGATATGAAAGAAACTGACATTCATCAGGCAAGAAGTCTCAAGAGTCCAGAAATAACCAGAACACAATTCTTCATTAATTTTTTTACAATTGTGAGTCTTTCTCAACCATTGATCCTTACAAAAATGGCGAAAACGCCTACATATACTTCAAACAACAACAACAACAAAAACAAGATGCTAAATTCAAAACATTGTGTCTACATGTCTTTTGACACTTTGCCCATGCAGACTCAGAATGATCATGCACCTCTGACAGACGCCATCTTAACTTCTCGAGGCTCCAGCAAGGGGAGTATCCGATTCATTAAGTGCCGAACTATCGTGTGCAGACTTCGGCTAGTCGAGAAATCGGGCATGGCTCTTTCGAAAAAAGGGGATACAGGACCCTCTCGAGTAGACCACCTGCCAGACCTGCCATACTTTGCGATTAATGAGTGAGGCGAGGTTTCAACCACCCTCTCTCTTCTTCATTTATTCCCAACAGGTACCGGGATTTAGATCACGTCGAATCAACACCTGGAGAACACAGTGCCCCCCCTCTGAAACTCAATTCGATGCTTTGGGACCCGAGTGGCCAAATGATAAACATTAGCGCCCCTCCTCTAGGCTTGTTCCTTTATGACCAGGCGCCAAAACCATGGGCCCGATTCTGGGCGCTATCGACATTTCAGAGTTCGGGGTTTCGAGAAGTGAAGTGACGAGGAGCACTTGCCCCTCGAACTCCTGAATGCCGACGTGACACGGATGTGCACTGTGTGTTCGTCAGATGAATGGCCCAGATAGTACGTTATTATAAAGGGGGCTACCCCTATTTGTAGGCTCGCTTGACGTGACCTGGCGCTAAGACTGTGAGCTCGGATTTGAAGATTGCTTATCAGCATTTCGGGGTTTGGAGTTTCGAGATGTGAAATGACGAGGGACTTTTACCCCTCGAACTCCCGAATGACGATATGCCGATGTGACTAGATCTTGCGCCACGCGTCAATGGATAGGACGACCCAGAATTAGCTTTAAAATATAGGCGCTTTCTCTTACGCTATATATCGGGTAACTTAGCAGCCCTGAAATCCCGATGACTGTTGATCTGCTTCGTGGATGGATCTCGGTTGTCGACAACAAAACCTTGCCCGCTCGCTTGACTCGTAACCAGAAAAGAGATCCTTCCGTTGTTGCGCTTGGGTGTTTCCCATTCATCCTGCAGACCGGGGTACCCTAGGCCCAAGACAAGAAATATCGCTAACACATCCAATCTAAAAAGGCCATTCCTATGTAAAACCACGTTAACGCTGTCATGTACAATGGACTGTGTATCTATTTCATACGACTCAACATCGATTAACTCTTTCATATTTTCAACTGTCATTTTGAAGCTGTATGCTAGCTACTTTCAGTTTCTATCAAAATAGAGAAAAACACAGGCAAAAAATAAAAACTAGCAAAATAAAAAAGAAAAGCACTATAGCACACCAACCCTCATATGTATCTTTAAACCTTCTTCTTCTTAACTTGAATCCCCCTAGTTCTCATAGAATATGAGAAGAAAACAAACTGACATTGGAAACTGAACCAAATAAAAGAAATACCACAAAAAAATAAAACCATAACTTAACTCAGCAGAAAGAAAACATGCAGATGCAGTTTTCCAGCCCACAGAGTAGAAGCATACACTGCGTCTAAACCCCGCCCGATGGTTCCATCTTTTGATAGCTTCCAACCACTTTTCGTAAAGGCCTCTGCATTGCAATTTTCAAAAAAACTATGGACGCGACATCCGCCATATGAAGACGCATTGTTTCTAGGAAAAAAAACTAAGAGCACAAACAAAAATGGTCTAGAACAGAATATTGAAAATCACCAAGAACATGGAAACTTACCTGTCAACAAAGGATGAGAAGACCTCAACGCTCAAAAAAATGAAAAACGCAACAACAGGTCCAACAACTTGTAAAGTTGAAGAACACCAAACTAGCGAATAACCACGAAGAGCTCGAATTGCAAGTGTAGGACCTCAAATTTGCAAAGTTGAATCAAACAAGAACCATAATCATCAAACGAAACAATGAAAAAGGATGGAGCACAAGAGCAGGGATGTCAGCCATGAACAAAAGTATATTGCAAGGCATCTATACAATAAACATTTAAGACTGGCAGATCTCTTAGGTAAACAGTTAATATAGTAAGGACTATCGAAGGGTGTGGGCCTGTGCAAGCATTTAAGAAAAGATGCAACATGGTAGGACTGTTCTCTTGAAGCACACAACAATAAAGCATAAATCAGACATAGCAATATCGTGGAGAATGTATTCAACGCAACAGAAAATGCTAAGGGGAAACATTTGAACTAATTCTAGCATTAATCCACGTTCCACGAATGCATAACAAAATTTATGATTCAAAAAGACCATATACTACTAAATACTTTGGAAATTCAAACATATTTTACATTGGGAATAGCAAAGGCGACAATAAGACCTCCAATCTGTTGTCCAATCAGATCTTGACAAACATGATACTTTTTATTATATAAAAATCGATATTTTCACTTCCCTTGTTCCAACAATAGACAATAGCGAAATATTTCTGGTCAAAGCACAAACTAATGCCAGGTCAATGATTTATCGATCGCTAGAGTCCCTCTATGCCTACGATAGGGACTAATAAGAAACTCTTTTTAAAGCTTGAAATTTGTGTTATTGATATCTAATTTAATGACATTCACTCTCTTGGAGAAGAGAAATACTTAGTCAATGAACTATTAATGCAAAAATAGTACATAGTAAATTAACTATTAATGCAAAGCTACATATGACATTTTTGTGATTTTTTTAAATTTTATGTATTTTTTATTAATTATCTTTTTATAATAGTCACCTCCAAAGTTAATGAACTATTAATACAAAAATAGTACTTAGTCAATGAACTATTAATGCAAAGTTACACATGACATTTTTATGATTTTTTAAAATTTTATGTATTTTTTATTAATTATCTTTTTATAATAGTCACCTCCAACTAGGGCTTATTAGTCCCATCAGCCTTCTTAGCCAATCAAAAATTCATAATTTAGTAATATCAAAAGTCTCTCTCTCTCTCTCTCTCTCTCTATATATATATATATATATATATATATATATATATATATATCTAAAAAAAATCATTTTAATAATTAAAATTTCTAAAACTTTAACAAACTTTACAAAATTTTACCAATAAAATTGATAAGTCAACTCAATTTGACTGAAAATTGATCACTATATTTCCTGCTTTGGCAGGGACTAATAAGAAACATTTTTTAAAACTTGAAATGTGTGTTATTGATATCTAATTTAATGACATTCACTCTCTTGGAGAAGAGAAACAATACTTAGCCAATGAACTATTAATGCAAAAATAGTACTTAGTCAATGAACTTTTAATGCAAAGCTACACATGGCATTTTTATGATTTTTTAAACTTTTATGTATTTTTTTATTAATTATCTGTTTATAATAGTCACCTCATTACTTAGTCAATGAACTATTAATGCAAAGCTACACATGGCATTTTTATGATTTTTTAAAATTATATGTATTTTTTATTAATTATGTTTTTATAATAGTCACCTCCAACCAGGGCTTATTAGCCAATAAAAAATTCATAATTTTGTAATATCAAAATTCTAAATATATATATTTAAAAAAAAAATCATTTTAATAATTAAAAATTCTAAAACTTTAACAAACTTTACAAAAATTTGCCAATAAAATTGAAAAGTCAATTCAATTTGATTGAAAATCGATCACTATATTCCCTGCTTTGGCAGGGACTAATAATCTGTGTAAAATCCCAATTTTTTGTGGTTTAAATTGTATTTCTTAAATTCATTTAACATCATGAAAAACCTCACTCAAATTATACAAACTTAACTATTGAAATATACAGATTCAACAATTTCTTATAGGATTTCTATCAAAATTAAAAATT
>JASDQU010212127.1:0-10140 GCA_032191745.1 Picea mariana | reverse complement strand
TGAAGGAAAGATATGCATATGAGATCTGTTAAATAAATTGGTTACAATAAAAAACTAAAGGAAAGATGTGCATATGAGATCTATTAAATAAATTGGTTACATCTAGATGCACTTAACTAATAAAAAAAACTAAAGGAAAGATAGGCATATGAGATGTTAAAATTAATTAAAAAAACTAAAGGAAAGATAGGCATATGAGATGTTAAAATTAATAAAAAAAAACTAAAGGAAAGATAGGCATATGATATCTTCTAAATAAGTGAAAAGAAAAAAGTAAAGTGAAATAATACAAGAATGTGAACTGTTATTTATCTATTTAAAAATATGCAAAGTCAATAATCAAGAATGTGAATTGTTTATATATTTAAAAATATTGCAAACTCAAATAGATAGACAAGAAAAAATTGAACTGCCAAACATACAAGATTGTAACATTGCATATCTATTTAAGAATATATGACAACGTAGACAACATGTTAAACCATGCAAAACTTATGACGCAAGGCGCGCAAGCTACCTCCCACGATAACTCATCGCCCTCGCTCACAGGACCTTCTTTCACTCACGGCCCGAAGAACTCAACAGTTCTTCTAATTCCCAATCGGAAATTCTGCACCCCACAGGTTCTACTTCACTCGACCCTCACTTCTCCTTTTCGGAGGATCGGTACTTCACAACTTCGCGAGTTCTTGGTTAATCGTAGGGCTCTCGAATCCCCGAGACCCGATGTGTCATTCAATTCGCTTACTTTTCCCTTGTCGAGACTCCTGCTCTTGTCGCAGTCTCACCACTCGCGGCAACCAACTCTTAAGTTCCAACCTCCAAAAACCGATGTGCCGAGGTGCTGATGTCGCTCCCTCGCGATCTCGCCTCTCGCAAACTCATAAGTCCAGCTCTCTGACTCCCGAATTCCAAGACGCCAAGACTCTGATGAGCTCTCTACCTCGTCTCCTCGCGACCTTGCCACTCGCGAGACCAAATGTTTGACCCTTCGAGTCCCGAGATCCGATATCCGAGGTCACCTGCCACATCATCAACTCTTGTGGACCCCGCGCTTTACGAAATTCCTCAGAACTTCGCACCTCGTGATCTCGTAATCTCCACGGCCAGATTTCCAATCGCTTCCACACAAAACACTGATAGGCCCTATCTCGCGATAAAACCAATGAATCTGACTCTCTTGGATAAACGCTCTGCTCCGCTTTGAACTTCTCCACGCTTATGTTGTAACCCTTCTACAATCCCGAGAGATCCAACGATCCCCGATAACGCATGGATTCTTCACGAAGAATATCGACCATCCACGTTTCTCCTTGCACAATCCACGAGCAAGATGTGTCTCTACACAAGACTTGTTCATCAACCTGTGACTCTTCCGTTCACCCTGCTCATGCAACTTCTCTCTCTACTACCCTTCGACAAACCTTGAAAGCCTATTCCTCTTGAGCTTTCACAACTTCAATCCCTCAGGAAAGTATTCTTGCATGGACTCCTTGCGGAAAATCTTCAATCACGGCTAAGTGATGAAGTATTCGATCCTGCGTGCTCTTTGCAGCAGAAATCTCCAATTCCCTTTACTCAGAATCGCAACTCTGAGTCTTCGTTTAGCCTGTGCACACATTGCATGGCTCCGGTGCTAAATCTGTACTTCTGAGAAATTAGAACAAAAGTTCTCTCTACTTGAACCCTTCTGTCAACGCACTCCTTGCAGACAATTCGACTGCACTCCTTGCAGGAATTCTCTGGTTCAAGATAGAGAAACAATTGAAACTAACTCCTGGTTCTCACGGACTTCAATTCAATCATGAAATCACATACAAAGCATATAAAAGCAAATGTATGACAAGAAGCAAACACTCATGAGCATAATATCATCAATGCATAGAGAGTGACATGACCATGAAATTGAATCAAAGATTTCTTCTATTAATTCAATATCTGTACATGGGTGTTCTTTTCACAGCTCTCTGCATGCTCTTCTCTTCTGCTTCTCTTGAATGAATGTTTTAATGTACAAAGGAGGGTGTCTATATCCCGTTTCCCTCTCGAGCTCTAAAGATATCAAATCTAGAATTAAATTCCTACCTATCTTTACATTAAATCTATTAAATGCCTCATCTACCTAAGGACGTGAGCTATCCGCTCAAGGTCCATTACAATATACAAGTGCGCTTCATAAAATCAACACATTAATGTTTTGCGCAACAGTTTCAAGGTGAAATTCAAAAAGAAATTATGTTGGCTTGTCCAGCTGTCTCCCACTTTCGCGCTGGCTTGCTTGACGTGGGCGATGCTCCTGCATCATACTCCCTCACTTGAAAATTTTCATGGGCTCCTGTCCATGAGCTCCTACACGGTCTGTCCATGCTTCTGTATCATTGCTTTGGTCTCCCAGCTGGCATCCTCCACGGGGTGATTCTTCCACTTGACCAGATATTCAAAATACTGCTTTCGCCTGGTCTTCCTACCCACTCACTTGTCCAGTATGCATTTCATCTGTGACTTATCTGCTACTGGAAATTGTTTCATCCACTGGATTACTGGCTCCTCAGTTTCAATTTCTGCTTCTCCAGATCTATATGGGTATAAATCTGCGATATTGAATATCGGAGATATCCCGATGCCATCCGGCAACTCAATCTCATATGCATTCTCCTCGAATTTCTTCAGGACTCTGCATGGCTCGATTTTCTTCATCTTGAGTTTATTATATGTTCCCCTTGGGAACCTTTCTTTCCTCAAATGCGCCAGAACTAAATCACCAACTTCGAACTGAATTTGTCTTCAATGATGATCTGCTCTGCGCTTGTACTCCTGATTAGATTTCATCAGTCACTGCTTCACCTGACTGTGAAGTTCCTACATCGCCTCAGTGATTTCCTCTACACTAGCGCTGCTAGTTGCAGTCTGTTCTGAATCTCGCAATTCAGAAACTCCCCTCAGTTGTATCCCATATACAACCTGAAATGGACTTTTGCCTGTACTCTAATTCAGTGAATCATTGTATGCAAATTCTGCCTGTGGCAACACATTGTCCCAGCTGCTATGGTGCTCCGTCACCAGGCTTCTCAAAAAATCTCCCAGACTTCTATTGACCACTTTCGTCTATCCATCCATCTGAGGATGATAAGAAGAACTAAACGCCAAGTTAGTTCCTAGCTTCTTCCATAGTGTCCTCCAAAAATGGCCTATGAATTTGGTATCCCTGTCTGAAACAATATTTTTCGATAATCCATGAAGTCTCACGATCTCCTTGAAAACAAATTTGCGATGTGCGTCGCATCGTTGGTCTTTTGGCATGGAATGAAGTGCGCCATCTTTGAAAACCTATCCACCACTACAAAGATGGAATCAACACCCCTTTGTGTCCTTGGCAAACCCAATACGAAATCCATACTTATCGCCTCCCATGGTCTATCTGGTATGGGTAATGGCTGATAAAAACCTGCATTCTGCTTTCTCCCTTTTGAATGCTGACAAATCCGACATCTGTCAACAAACCGTTTGACATATGCACGCATCCCCGGCCAAAAATATGACTCGATTAACTTCACGAATGTCTTGTCATGACCAAAATTCCCGACCAAACCTCCGTTGTGCTTCTCCTTCAACAAGTTCTCCCTCATGGAGCAATTCGGAATACACAGTTGATTGCCTCTGAACAAAAATCCTTCCTGGATCATATAATCTATCCAAGGGCTCCGATCTCTGAGAACTGGATTCTCATCTGCTTCATACGCTTCTCCAAAATATGTATCTCCTGCGTACATATTCCTGAGATTTTCAAAACCCAAGGTTTTGACTCGAATCTCCTGCAGCAACAAATATTTCTTTCTCAAAGCATCAGCCACTTTGTTAGCAGTACCTGAAATGTGTTTAATCACAAATGTGAAATTATGCATATACTGTACCCATTTTGCATGTTTCTGATTCAACTTCTCTTGTTGAGTCACAAACTGTAATGCATGATTATCACTGTACAAAATGAATTCCCTTGGGATCAAGTAATGCCTCCACTTTTTCAATGCCTGTATGATAGCGTAAAATTCTTTATCATACGTGGAGTATTTCATCTTTGCGTCATCCAGCTTCTCACTGAAATATGCAACTGGTCTGTCATCCTGATTTAAGATTGCTCCTATGGCATACCCACTGGCATTACATTTCACCTAAAATGTCTTCTGAAAATCTGGCAACACCAACACTGGTTGCTCTGTGATCTTTCGCTTCAACAGATTGAAGCTCTTCTCAGCCTCGGCTGTCCAATGAAAAGTCTTATGCCACTTCTTCATTGTGTCCATCATCACTGCACTAATTCCACTGAAATTCCTAATGAACTTTCTGTAGAAACTAGCCAAACCATGGAAACTTCTCACCTCGAAAATATTTCTCGGTGATGGCCAATTTTTAATCACGTCCACCTTCTCTGGATCCATCCTCAACTCATTCAATGAAATAACAAAACCCAAGTATATGAGCTCTGTCTTCATGAACGAACACTTCTTCATGTTGATCAATAGCTTCTCCTGCTGTAACTTTTTCATCACAATGGCCAAATGCTTCAGATGTTCAGCCTCTGACTTACTGTAAATCAGTATATCATCCAAATAAACAATGACGAACTTTTCGATGAATTCCCTCAGGACTTCATTCATCAGCCTCATAAAAGTACTTGGTGCATTCGTCAAACCAAATGACATGACCAGCCATTCGTACAAACCTTCGTTTGTCTTGAATGTTGTTTTCCACTCATCGCCTTCTCTCATGCAAATTTGGTGATATCCTCTTTTCAAGTCTATCTTTGAAAAATAATTTTCCCCACTCAGGCAATCCATCAGATCATCCATTCTCGGCAGTGGAACCCTGTATCTAATGGTTATCTTGTTGATCGCTCTTGAATCGGTACACATCCTCCAGCCTCCGTCTTTCTTCGGACTGAGTACTGTTGGAACAACACATGGACTCAAGCTTTCCCTGACCAATCCTTTGTCCATCAAATCTTGGACTTGTCTTTTTACTTCCTCGTTCTCCTGCGGCATCAACCTGTACGCGGATTTATTTGGCAAACTTGCTCCTGGTATGAGGTCTATGTGATGACTCACACTTCTCATTGGTGGAAACGAATGAGGTAATTCATCCACTATGATGTCAGCGAACTCTTTCAGCAGTTCCTGAATATCAACTGGCAAATCATCCACTCTTGTGCTAGTTAGAACAATTCTCGGCTTTCTGACAACAAGGAATTGTGGATCTTCCTTCTTCTCCATTTCTGAAAGAAGTTCCTTCCCACTCATGAGAAGTATTGTGTTTCTTACTTCTGGCTTCACCTATTTATCCTTTATCGGAAGCAATTTATGGGTTCTCCCATTCTTCTCCACAGTATATGTGTTCATTCTCCCATCGTGAATCACATTTCTGTCATATTGCCATGGTCTACCCAGGAATAAATGACATACATCCATGGGAATAACATCACACAGAATCTTGTCATTATATCCCCCTATCTTGAACTCAACCAAGCATTGTTTAGTAACACTCACCTGATGCCCCTTCTGTAGCCACGAAACTTTGTATGGATTGGGATGATCAGTCGTTTCTAGCTCCAGTTTCTCCACCATCTCGGTTGAAACGAGATTAGCGGTACTTCCACTGTCCACGATGACCTTGCATTTCCGGTCCTTGGTTGTGCAAGCTTTTCTGAACAGTCTTGTCCTTTGCACTGAGATTTCCACCTCTTTCTTAGGTGTCAAAAGGACTTTATGCATCCCAAGCACTCTTCCGTCGTCTGCATCTTCGTTCTCAGCATCACGTTGCGCTTCTGCGATGTGAGCTTCTCCCACATCTTTCTTTTTTTCTAGACACTCGAATGACTTGTGCCCATTCTTCCCACATGTAAAACAAGTGATTACTCGACCTCTTCCTCTACCTCAACCTCTAGTATGAGGAAGAGTGTTTGCATTAGCATAATCACCTCGCTGATCAATTTGTTGTCCTCTCGGCTCAACATACGGCTGCCTCTGTGAGGTTCTGCCTCTTTCAACCTTACCTTGAGGTTTCTTCCATTCCTCTTTGGGCTTCTGAGTTCTTTCCTCGGCAAGTGCTTTGCCTCTTGGCTGGCTTCTGCCTCGCCCTCGTTGACCTTGTTTACGGCTCAGCTTCTCTTCGGCTTTCAGAGCCAATTGGTAAGCATATTCCACCGTTCGGATGGTTAGCATGCTTAATTCATCTTGAATGTCATATCTCAGACCATTCAAGTATCTCACAACCTTCTCATCATCGCTCTCCCGATGACTTTCTCTGATGTTCAGTCGATAGAACTCTTCAGTATATTCCTTGACTGTCATCAGCTTCTGTCTCAGGTTCTGCATTCGCCTGAACAGTGAAATTTGATAATCTCTTGGGATGAACTTCACCTTCATCTTCGCTATCATTCTATTCCAGCTTTTGATCTTTTGCTTGCCTTTGCAGCACCTATCAGCTTGTAGCTTGTCCCACCACAATGTTGCATGTCCTTTCAAGCGTGTAACTACATGCTTGACTTTCTTATCTTCCTCCACATCTTCATAATTGAAGTATGTGTCAAGAGCTCTTATCCAATCTAATAGCTCCTCTGCATCCAGATTCCCCTCGTAGATTGGAATGTCCATTTTCACCTTTGCGCCCATCCTTGCGATGGCTTTGATCAACCACTCGGTTGATGCGTCTTCTGTTGTGACTTCTTCTTCATGTCCAGCTTCTTCTTCAACCTTGGAATCACTAAGATCCCCTGCACCAACTCCACGTTTTTGTGCTATTTCCATCTCCTCAAGACTTGCTCGGAAATCTCTCATCTGTCGTTCCATTTCTGGATTTCCTGCCAGCCTACCCCTTCTCCTCACCTCCCTATCTTTTGGGTCTGGTGACTGCATCTCTCTTCTGGGCGGCATGGTGTAATTCTCTTCTTCTCTGCTGTAGAAAGCAAATATATTCCCCAAGCTCTGATACCACAACTAATGCAAGGCACACGAGCTACCTCCCACGATAACTCCTCGCCCTCACTCACAAGACCTTCTTTCACTCACGGCCCAAAGAACTCAACGGTTCTTCTAATTCCCAATCGAAAATTCTGCACCCCACAGGTTCTACTTCACTCGACCCTCACTTCTCCTTTTCGGAGGATTGGTACTTCGTGACTTCGCAAGTTCTCGATTAATCGTAGGGCTCTCGAATCCCCGAGACCCGATGCGTCAGTCAATTCACTGACTTTTCCCTTGTCGAGACTCCTGCTCTTGTCGCAGTCTCACCACTTGCGGCAACCAACTCTTAAGTTCCAACCTCTGACAACCGATGCATCGAGGTGCCGATGTCACTCCCTCGTGATCTCGCCTCTCGCAAACTCAAAAGTCCAGCTCTCCGGCTCCCGAATTCTGAGACGTCGAGACTCCGATGAGCTCGCTACCTCGTCTCTTCGCGACCTCGCCACTCGCGAGACCAAATGTTTGACCCTTCAACTCCCGAGATCAGATATCCGAGGTCACCTACCACATCACCAACTCTTGTGGACCCCACGCTTTACGAAATTCCTCGAAACTTCGCACCTCGTGATCTCGCGATCTCCATGGCCAGATTTCCAATCACTTCCACACGAAACACCGATAGGCCCAATCTCGCGATAAAACCAATGACTCTGACTGTCTTGGATAAATGCTCCGCTCCACTTTGAACTTCTCCACTCTTATGCTGTAACCCTTCTACAGTCCCGAGAGATCCAACGATCCCCGATAACGCGCGGATTCTTCATGAAGAATACCGACCATCCACTTTTCTTCTTGTGAAATCCACGAGCAAGATGTGTCTCTACACAAGACTTGTTCATCAACCTGTGACTCTTCTGTTCACCCTGCTCACACAACTTCTCTCTCTACTGCCCTTTGACAAACCTTGAATGCCTATTCCTCCTGAGCTTTCACAACTTCAATCCCTCAGGAAAGTATTCTTGCACGCACTCCTTGCGGCAAATCTTGAATCATGGCTAAGTGATGAAGTATTCGATCCTGCGTGCTCTTTGCAGCAGAAATCTTCAATTCCCTTTACTCAGAATCGCAACTCTGAGTCTTTGTTAAGCCTGCACACACCTTGCACGGCTCCGGTGCTAAATCTACACTTCTGAGAACTTAGAACAAAATTTCTCTCTACTTGAACCCTTCTGTCAACGCACTCCTTGCGGACAATTCGACTGCACTCCTTGCAGGAATTCTCTGGTTCAAGATAGAGAAACAATTGAAACTAACTCTTGGTTCTCACGGACTTCAATTCAATCATGAAATCACATACACAGCATATAAAAGCAAATGTATGAAAAGAAGCAAACACTCATGAGCATAATATCATCAATACACAGAGAGTGATACGACCATGAAATTGAATCAAAGCTTTCTTCTATTAATTCAATATCTATACATGGGTGTTCTTTTCACAACTCTTTGCATGCTCTTCTCTTCTTCTTCTCTCGAATGAATGTTTTAATGTACAAAGGAGGGTGTCTATATCCTGTTTCCCTCTCGAGCTCTAAAGCTATCAAATCTAGAATTAAATTCCTACCTATCTTTACATTAAATCTATTAAATGCCTCATCTACCTAAGGACGTGAGCTATCCGCTCAAGTTCCATTACAATATACAAGTGTGCTTCATCAAATCAACACATTAATTTTTTGTGCAACAGTTTCAAGGTGAAATTCAAAAAGAAATTATGTTGGCTTGTCCAGCTATCTCCCGCTTTTGCGTTGGCTTGCTTGACATGGGCGATGCTCCTGCATCAACTTATTTGACAATATATGGTAGTAGAAAACACTTTAAACATGCAAAACCTATGTTGATATGAACTGCACTAAAAAAAAAAAAAATCATGATCTACCAATTTCCTTTCAAAAAACTTGTATTTGATTTTGGAATAAGGTAACCAATGTGGAATTCAAAGGAGGAGGTATGCATTCAAGCATTGTGTTTTAGACATGCCAAAGAACAACACATACCCCTTGTACAACTCAGATAACATGTATGAAATAGAATTACATTAGGAAAATGATTTGCAGGCTATGGTTTAGTACTATTCACATAAACCCACATTGTTGTAAGGGTCTTCACCTAACTTTAGGCAAGGTTGTAATAATTTCCTTAACTTTGTTAGAGAAGAGATCTATTAATTACAATTTAATTCACTTGACTTTAGGCAAGGTTGTATTAATTTCCTTAACTTTGTTAGAGAAGAGATCTATTAATTACAATTCAATTTTAATTTAATTTTAGTCAAGTGTTATTACAACAAGTGAAAGAGATGTTTAAATTGTTTTTAGTTATTACAATATTAATTTAAAAATAAAAAATAAAAATTACCACTTAAAGAAGTCAATGCTCTCAAATCTAGGATAGAAGAGATGTTCAACTTTTCTTTGATTGGTGCAATAGTAATAAAAATAAAACTCTCAAGATAGAAGAGATCCAAATTAATTAGGTAATGTTTATACAATAAAATCTTGAGATAGAAGAGATGTTCAACTCTTTTTTGGTTTGTGTGATAATGATAAAATAAAATGCTCAAAATGATATGATTGTAAAATAAAACCTTAAAATGGAAGAGATGATCAACTCGTCTTTAATTTTACCATGTAACTTCATTAAGAAAATGCTAAAGCTGGAAGAGATATTTACGTCAAAGTTCATATACCCAAGTAATAAAATAAAATCTCAAAATGAAAGAGATGTTTTTAACTTTTCTTTAATTTTGAGAACAATAATTAAAAAATATATATATTCAAAATAAAAACTCGATGTTCAATTCAACTTTAATTTATATTTAATGCTCGTAAAATAAAATAAAAATCAGAATGAGTTAAAATTTGAAATAAAATATTATTATAATAGAAAATATAAAATATGTTTTAACTTTTTTAAAATTAATGCAATATTATTAAAATCAAATGGAAAAAAATATTATTCAAAAAAGTAAGTGTTCAATGGAAATGGTGTTTAACAATTTTTTAGTTTAAAATAAAATGCTCACTACACAAGAGATATACAACTCAATTTTGATTGGTGTAATGCTCATAAAATAATTTTGATTGGTGTAATGGTTGAAAATCATAGATAAAATATGGTTGAA
>JASDQU010212125.1:0-12764 GCA_032191745.1 Picea mariana | reverse complement strand
GGGCCCAGACCCCAAGGGAAATGCTATACAAACTGATTATGCTCTCAATGCATTTGTAGGGGCAAACAAAATGTCTATATATGAATTAGTTGCTGCCTTGGACACCTCACAAGAAAGATTGGTTGAACTAGAAGAGTGTTGAGGACACAAAGAGATTATATCACTACTGAGTTTAGAAAGGAAGTTAGTACAATGGAAAAGTTTCACAAATAAGAAATGGAAAAGGTTTTGTAAGTCCAAAAGTACAAAATGAATGCAGAGTTTGAGAAGAAGACCCACATAGTTGAAAGTTTGCACAAGGGAGAACTTGATGAACTTAAATTGGCACATTGTCAAGAATAAAGCAGTTGAAAGCTAGTATTGCAAAGGAGATAACCAACTTGTGGACATAACTTATGGAAGCCAACAAGTTCATTGAGCAGCTGGAGCATAAAATCCTATGACTGGAACAAGAGAAAGAGAAACTTGAAAAATCTCTAGGAGAAAGTTAGACATGATCTCTCATCTTGGAAATTATAAAATAAGAAGCCAAAGCTACCAATGAATAGTTTAAAATGGTACAAAAGAAGTGTTTTTGTGTACTGAATGACATTCAAAGAAATCGGGATGATCAGATCAAGTTAGAAGACCATATGGAAGAAATAAAGGACAAATATCAAAAGGCTCGGGATACCTTTGATAGAATTGTTGATAGGTAAAGTGTATATCATAGCCCACCAAGTAACTTGCCACTCTACAATGCCAGACAAAAGATAAAAGACCAAGTCTTGTTTGATAACTGGAAACCCCTCCTAGAAGACATCAAAAGCATCTAGTAGACATAAACCAAAGCCTCCAAGAGATTATGGAATGCCTCAAATGAGTTACTGGAAGAATTAGGGATGGATTTTATGCCAAACATTAATGATGCAACTCTCAGTGAATTCAAGATAGCAAAAGTTGAAGCCAACAAGGATGTCATCCAAGAAGCTATCGAACCGATTATAAAGGTTAGCAAAGAAGTCTTAAATAAACATTTGATGAAGCCAATAAAATTGATCACATTGGCCAAATACTTTATCAAGAAGAACGAGTGGGATTTAAATATGGAAGTGAGAACTAAGATCTATGATGGTGAGCTAGACCTAGAGAAGATGCAACTAAGAAAACTAGAGACAATCTTGGAAGATTATGCATTATTGAAAGAATATAGGGATAAAATGGAACTACAAAAACTATCTTGAGTATTTCATTTTGTAACATAATCTTCTCATTTTCATTATTTTAAAAGGTGTAAAGTCCAATAAGGATTATGAAATGATAGGTCATAAATGTCATCTGACATGATGATAGTTATCGAATGTAAATGGTCTCTCTTGTTTTTATAAAGGAGAGCACTGCGAGAGGAAAGGGACTTTTTCCTATTGCATATTGGAAAATTGCTTTTACTTCTAATGAATAGAGCAAGATACATCTTGGAAATTTATGATTCAAACAAGTGTGTATAAGATTTTTCTTTGTGCATCTGTCTATTGATTGAATATTATAGAACATAGTTCTATGAATTATTTCTTCACTATGTTCTTAATGTTGTTGTTGTCATTGATTTCCTGATGAGTACATAAACAATGTCATGGGTATAATATGCAATTAATTGTTTTTTTATCTATATCATTGTTGTGTTCATTTATTACATGTATGCATGAATTTCTTCTCTTGTTGGTAATATCATTTTTCACTATGCGCATACTCTTTTATCTTTCCCTTGATTAGGATAGGATAGGTAAATGTAGAATAAGCTTATAATAGTTTAGATAACATTACTTAGATGTTTAGTTCAGATTTTAATTCATCTAAAAACATTTTGTTCTAAGATTCATAATTGAATATCTTTTAGAGTGGCAACCAGGCTCACATACTGGTCAAAATTGCTATACCAAATAAGAGTAGGTCTAATTGGGACCTACCATCGGGCGTTCTCCCTTACCTTCTTGACATGCCATTTGGACTCGTCAACAAAAATGACACTAAAAGGAGGGCCATCGAATTGATGGCTACTAAAAAATTGCAATATCCTACCCATTCAAATTTTCTATCAAACCTGATGCAACACAGTGATTCCCATCCAACTAACCCTGAGAAAATCATCAATCCTCACTTGTACTCTGTGAATACTCTCACACAAGTTTCCACTCAATGAGGTTTTCTTCTGTCGGAACACTTGTCACCAAATTAGCAGTCACTCTTGGATGCATATTTTAAAAGAGTAATCAAACAAACTTGTGAACATGTACTAACCCAACAATGGAGTACAAAAACTGGGCAACACTCACTTGACTTTTCAGTACCTGAAGGACATAGGAATTCTACGTGGGAAGAAACGACCCTTGAAATTCCCCAGGCCCATGAGGGAAACCTAAACATCAGGACACCCGGTTATCGACTTTCAAAAGTATTTGAGGAGTCTCGGAACCCTCGAAATTCGACTTAGAGAACTAATTTCTATTTGGGGATGGTAAACCTCCCATTCATTCCAAATCTCCACCCAAAATACCTAGAGTTGAACCTGAAGATGAAACTAAAGGAGAAGGAGAAGGGGGAATCCCTCAAAACCCTCAACCAATGGCTCGAGTTAATGCCAATCAACAAAATAATCAACCTTGGATGGTCCGTAGTCCACTAGTGACCCAAACATCCAGAGAAATTTCTCCCCAAGTTCGACCCTAACAAGAAACACTCTCCCGAAGACCATATAAAAAAGTTTATACTTGTTTTTAGGTTAATGGATGTAGAACATGAGGATGTTGTTTGCAAACTATTCCCTTATATGTTTGAGAACAAAGATTCAACCTGGTACTTCTCTTTAGATAAAGCTTCAATAACAAGTTGGAACGCTTTTGAAGCTGCTTTTATTGAAAAATTTGGGGAAGATAAAACCATGAAAACTTTAGTTCTAGATATTTCAAGGATTAAAATGGAAGCAAAAGAAAAGGTTAAATATTTCAATCAAATGTTTCTCACACTAATAAATAAAATTCTCCCTACTTCCAATCCCGTTGAATATGTTACAATAGATTTTTATACCTTATCTCTTCCCGTTTCTATGGCTATGTTTGTAAAAAGAGTTGAAAATAAAACTCTGGAAGCTACCTTCAAAGAAGCCATTAAGGTTGAAAAAGACATGCTCAATATTAAAGGTAACCCTAGAGCTCAGGCTTCAAAGGAAAAAACTAGCATCAAAATGAAGACCACTGTGACCAAATCTCTTGAAGATAAGAAGGATCAAGAATCCACAGACATGGAAGCACTACAAAGAATTGTCAAGAAAATATCCAATGAGATCATTGACATGAATAAAAACACTGGAGAGAGTAGTTCCAAACCTAAAAAATTATTCAAATTTCCTCCCAAGAAGAGCACTCCCCCTACCATAAGAACAACCCCTCCTATAGAAGGCATAAATGTAGAAGATTTTATAAAAGTCTTCAAAAATTGGGAAAGTGATACCCCTAATGAATATAAGGAAGATGAAGAAGAAGAGGGGGAAACAAAACAACAAGATCAATACCAAGACATTGACGGACCTAATGAAAAGGAGGTTAATTATTTTTGGGATATTTCTTTTCGATTAGAAGAAGGGGAAGAGAAAGATGTTAAAGAAATATACATGTCCCAAAATGTTGTAACCACCAGGAGTGGAAGTAAAACGAAATCCATGGGATATCTTTCAACCTCTGAGCCTACAAAGAAAACATCCAGTACTCAAAAGACATCCTCTAGTGATAAACCAACTGCATATTATAACCCTCCATATAAATTGGATTATGATTTCTTGGAATACTTAAAAATAACAAAGGATAAAATTTATTTGTTTGAGCTTATGAAATTACCCTAGATCCAAGATAATTTCATTAAAACTTTGCAGGGTAATCTTCCAAATAATACCAAAGAGGCTAATGCGGCATAACAACCCTCCTTTTTATCTCTCTTTGGGAATGAATGGTCTCCATTTGAACAATTGTATGTTGGACTCTGGAGCCTTAGCCAATGTGATGTCCTTGAAAGTAATGGAACAACTCGGTTTGAAGACAACTGGACCTTATGGAAATGTCTGTAGTATTGATTCCAAGAAGGTAAAAGTTTACAGACTTTGTGAAGATGTTGAAGTTTACCCAATTGACTTCCCTTATATTAGTCTTATTATGAACATAGTAGTGACTGATGTTCCATATGTTGGGGGATGCTTCTATCAAGAAGTTGGTCTGTTTCTCTTGGGGTTTTTCTCAGTATGGATCTCACCCATGCACATATTCCCATGGGGGATGGCACTTTTGAGATTTTATATAGTCGGGAACAAGCTAAAAAACATGTGATGGATTACAACAACCCTGATTACACGAGTGAGTGTGACTTTAATGTACCTTGTCAAATTATTGAGGATGATCCTTGGGGCATGCCTTTTGCACGGGAATATTTCATAGATACACTACTCCCAAGGACAAATGAGTACAAGTAGAATCTTGTGAAGTTCCAAGGGAAAGAACCAGGGTCCATCCAGATATTGAAGAAAGGAGATAAAGAGAACAAAGAACATGAGAAAGCCATTAAAGATGCAATTGACATAGAACCTCCTTCGTATCCTTACATCGAAGATATACCTTACACCAACTACAATGAAGGAAGTATTTCATTCATGTGGGATAAGAGGAAGGATAAACCTAAATACGATCAGAAGAATAACAGTTCTTGGATTGTCCCTTACATAATCAAGAAGAAGTGTGAGAAAGAGAAGTATTATTTGATGGTCTTGGACGAGAGAAAGATGTCATTACCAATAGATGGGTCTCTTTTCCGACCCTACATTCAGAGCACTTGACTTATTTAGGGACCAAGGCCTAGGTAAGTAGGTAGGTTATCTTGATTTCCTTTCATTTGCATCTTGATTGCTCATAGTAGTTTAGTTGCATCTCATGTTTCATTTTTCTCTACTTGCATATTGCTTTCATCATATTATATATTTAGTTTAGAAATTAAAAAAACAAAAAAAAATATGCAAAATATGTGTTCTAGATTAGATGTTATTTTGAGTTTTGATTTTGATATGGGATAGAACCACCCTAGATTTTACAGTTTTATATTTTAGTTTAGGCACAGGTCCACCGGGAGATGTTGTGGTTCTCATGCACTCTACGGTGAGTACATGTCCCCAAGTAGTAGCCAGATTCTATCCCCATTTCCTAGGGATAACTAAGGAGATTATGTCTAGAGGCCCTCAAGTTGCAGACATGTAGTACCGATAGACATATGACTAACAAAGTCCACTTGGACATACAAAGGCCCACCTCGCCACCACATATCTCGGGTTCATTATGAGGGTATCAACCACATCAGCTTGCTTCTAGAATACATTGGGTCTTTCTCCATGAGGTACAATCCAGGTATTATGGTGAGTGTCATTTCAATATTTGAGGAATTTGAGTTTGTTGCATTTAAAATTGTTTTTGATTATGTAACGTTTGCTTGGAAATTATGTTCTTTTCCATGTTTCACCTTGGTGTTTGACCATGAGCCCTAGTAAGTGGTCACCCTTAGAGATAGGTTTGTTATTAGGAGGTCCCCTTGATAGGTCATCGTGCCTTTCCTGACCATACTTGCCACTTTCCACAATTTATCCCCTCATCTCCTTACATTTTGGTATTTTTGGGTGTACTGAACCAAGAAGGGTTTGTCCCTCATTTCATGGGAAGAAGGGGATGAAGGCCCATAGGGTATGTAGATGGAAAAAGATAAAAGACATATTATGAACCTTCCAGATGCTCACCCAAATAGGTCTTGATAACAATGAAATGTTTCTCCTAAAACAAATCAAAGACCTACAAAAGAAAACACATATATATAAATTTCCCACTTGTTGAGGGATATACACAAGTGCATTAAAAGATAGACTATACCCCCATGGCACTTTGTGTACCTTTTTGTTCAAGTGACACCGTGGTACTCCCCCCCAAGCTAATAAATTAACCCATAGGGACTACCTATTGTTTGGACCTTGATTAATTGATGGCAATAAATGGGCTTGGAAAAAGGATGCATTGAAAACGAATGTGTGACACACCCTATACAAAGGCACGCATAAATGACACACTACGATCCCTTGTATGTCATGAACCCCATGCCCAAAATTCTTTCCCCCATCCATGTCATCTTCTCCACATGACCTAGAGAGGGATCCACTTGGAAAACACTCCTAGACTTGAGGTATGATTCACCCAATAGGTCGCATTTTCAACCCTCTCATACCTAAACTTGGAAAATTGCATAGGGTTTTTGAGCACTTGTTTAGTTTGATGAGGTGGTTTTTGATGCACATTCTTAGGTGGCTCTTCTATTGTATTGTTTTAATTATAATGATGCATTTTAATTGATATCCTTGGAGGGCATATTCATTGTCTTTGCAGGACCTAGTTGGTGGACAATTTTGGATGAAAGTGTCTAGCTTGGGATTCCTTGGGGCTTGAAGCCCATAGGTTGGATACCATGACCCACACCTTGGGAAAAAAAGGAAGATGAATGTTTACTTTGGAGGAAAAAGGAGACACCAAAGAGGACCTTACCTATCCCCTACTAGCCAAACCTTTGGCTTCGAGAGGATAAAACATCACACTTGGAGGGATTGACGTTGCCCTAGGGATAGGGTTTTGGTGGTGGAGGTGTTGATGATTGACACTTGGAATTTTGGGAGAGGATAAGCCTCACCTTAATGGAGAATACCCTAGTTCTTGGGAAGAAGGACTTTGGAGGCCCAACGATTCATCCCCAAGCTCAATGTCCACCTAAAGTGCCAAAACATCACCCTAGAGAGGGATGACATCATACTAGGGTTTCTTATGTGCAATTTTTAAAAGTTAAATTAGAATTTATGATGTAAAGGGGAAAAATAAAGGTTTTTGACCCCTTCTTTTGTGGTTTACCCTAAAGTTAAGTGGACAAACACTTTTTAGGAAATTTGTATAACTAGAGATCAAACTCTTTTCATTTTATCATAGCATTCTCACTTGGAGAAAGGATCCTTGGCTGAAATTTGTTCCCCATTTGGGAAACTTTATATATCTCTCTTTTCTACTATCTCTTTTGATGATTCTTCTTGGCTATTGGATCAAGAAATAAGGCGTTATCTTTCTTGGGGGATATTTCTTGCTTTTATGGTGGATTTTTCTTGGTTAAAAGTAGTTTATCTTATTAATGCTTGGAATAGGTAAGGAATATCTCTTGTTATTGCTTATTTTCTTGTTGTAAGGTTAATTTGTTAAGGTTTTGGGGAGTATAATTTAATACAACCCCACTAATCCCATCATAATTGTCTTGGAATAATTTGTTGAACAAAGGAATACTAGGAGAAGTAAAGGGTTACACCCTCCTAGGTTTTTCCTAGCTAGTTTTGATTGCCTTGGGAATTAAAGGGATTACACCCCCAAGGAAATAACAAAAATATATATATCTCATTTAAAACACTCCATAAACCAAATAAAATCATTACATTGGGATACATGGAATCACGAGATATTGAAATTGTTTAAATTGGAATCTTTTCTAGGTTCTTAAAGCTAGCCAAGACCACTAGGGCATCTTGTTTCTGTAAGGATTTATTGCTGCTGTAATAATTTTATGGTACAGAAATTAGGGATGCATAAAAAACTTCATTATTTTCAAAATTACTCATTTTCTAACCGTCAAAATCTTCTAGAAAGCTACCAAATTAATCTACTAGTTTTTGTGATTCTTTTGGGTGGGTTACTTGCAAGTTTCAGTGGTTAGATTTTTCTGTTGTATAACTTGTTTTCTACATCCATAAGGATGCAATAATATCTCTTCAATAATTTTATTTAATAGCCTTTAATTATTGTGAAAGTCTTGTGCTATCATACTTGCATTTCACTAGTAATTGTTAGCTAGTCTCTTGCTTATTTTCTTGGACTTTTAGTAACTTTTTTAGTAGCTCTTCTCATCATTTCATTGCTGATTTATATCATTATATACTGCTACTAATTAGGACATCAAGCTTCACTTTATTTTCCATTATATTATTGGGCTTGTATCTTGTGTGTTTTGTGTCTCGGGAAGGTACCACAATCCTCCACAAGTAATCAAGTAATTGGAAACCATTGACCATCTCCAAGACTCGTTTCTGATCCATCCTCTACTTAGTAGTTTGACTTGTAGGAGACTCACTTCCATAACCTCACTTTCCATCTAATTTCCCCCTAGGGTCACCCGAGATTCCACCCTTGTGTTGGATTTATACTTCACTAAAGTGAGGGGAGGGTTTACCTAAGGTGATAGTGGGTAGAATCTCCCACAATTATCGTCATCTCGTGGATTGGGTTAGGATTTTCCCAACCTATAGTTTGTGCGATAACATTTTTCTGTTTTTGTTGGGGAGGATTTTGAATCCTCTTCCATGCCCTAACGACACTTTGGCAAGATTCCATCCCAAATCCTTTACCCCAAGCTTACCCGAGGACTCCACTTGAAGTACGTTCCCCTCCACCCTTAATGAGATCTTCTTGAAGCTCATATGGTGACTCCAAGATCCCAGAATCCATCTTCCCTTAATACTTTTCCCGCAAGAATATTCAAGCCTTCTAAGGTTTACTGAAGAAGGCCTCCTCTCCAGTATCTCGTTGCCAAAACCCTTTTCCAAGGTACCCTTCCCCTTGCTCCAATGGCTCACCCTTGGGAAAAATACCTCTATAAACCCTTAAACATGGCCACCATCCCTGGATATCCCAATACCATGCCAAAAGAGGCTCACAAATGGTTTCCAAAGTTCCTGAGAAACAATGTGATCACAACCAATGATAATCTCTATGTTATGGGTCGAGACACGGAGAATGCAGAAGTGGAATAGGAGGATGTATCAATGAAGCTACTAGCTTCATCATTGACTGAAATACTCAAATGTGGTTCATAGGCTTTCTTGATAATCACATAGCATCTTATGAATATTTCGCTAAGTTGTTCAAGAACAGATGGACAACAAGGAAAGACAACAAAATGATTGTAGCTCAATTTAATCAAATAAAGAAGAAGGAGAATGAGATAGTGGATGAATTGGACAACATGTTTGACATATTGTACAACCAAATCCCAATGGAACTACGTCCTCCAGATGCAGTTGTTCATCTCCTTCATATGAAAGAATTCAATGGGAAATTATGTTTCATCTTGAAGGATAAGAATCCCACAACCCTGGCACAAGCCAAAGAGTATAACACATAAATTGAAGAGAACCTTATTGAATCAAAGGTTGATCATTTTTAGTATCCTCATGCCAAGACAGAAGCAAAGACTAAAGATTTCAGTAGCAATACACTAGATCCAATTTCTCTCTTGACTCATAAGATAGACCTGATGAGTACTAAGTTTGTCCAAGCTCAAAATCATATCATGGGCCGATTGACCACTGTGGAAAGAAAGCAGGGTGCCTCTTGACCTCAATTTACTAGACAGTAGAGAGATTCCACATGTTAGAAGCCAAGGCCTCAACAAGAGGAAAACCCCCTAGACACATTGAACCCAACTGGGATGGTCAACAATGCAGAGACACCATGGTTTTCTCCTTGCCAAGAACATCACTGGGAGGATGAGTGCCCCTGATGTGATGAAGAGTCCTCTGATGGTATAAATTTCATGGACATGATTTGCAACTTCTAAGAAGAGGATATCACTCAGGAATAGATTGATGAAATTAGAAAAAGACGAGCTAGATAAGGACAAATCAAAATGTTGAATCAATTGGTAGAGGATCAGAGAAAATAATTGATAAAAAATGAAGTTTTAACTTATGAAAGAAGAAACAAGGTTTCAATTCCTCCACAACAACCTTCCACTTCGCTTCAGCCAGAAGTGGAAGTTCCTCCTCCATATGCAGAGAGGGTGATCCCACCATTTCCACCTCCAGTCCATGAGTTGCTTCAGAAACCAACTTCAATAGAAGAGGAGATTTAGTTAAATATAGACATGTTAGCTAAGTTTGGGAAGTTGAATATGATAGTCCATGTGATGGAGATGTGAAAGATCCCATATGTAAGGAAATAAGTCTTGAAGTTAATGAAAGTACCAACTGAAAAGGAGGACCCTCCAATAATCCTAAATACCATGTATATTGATAGACAGAAGGATAACAACCTTCCTTTTTATCTCTCTTTGGGAATGAATGGTCTAAGTTTGAACAATTGTATGCTGGACTCCAGAGCCTCAACCAATGTGATGTCATTGAAATTAATGGAACAAATCAATTTGAATACAACCCGACCTTATGGAAATGTTTGTGGTATTGATTCCAAGAAGGTCAAAGTTTACGGGCTTTGTGAAGATGATGAAGTTTACCTGATTGACTTCCCTCATATCAGTATTATTATGAACATACTAGTGATTGATGTTCCAGATGCTTGGGGAATTCTTCTATCAAGAAGTTGGTCTGTTGTTTACGGGATTTGTGAAGATGATGAAGTTTACCTAATTGACTTCCCTCATATCAGTCTTATTATGAACATACTAGTGATTGATGTTCCAGATGCTTGGGGAATTCTCAGTATGGATCTCACACATGCACATATTCCCATGGAGGATGCCACTTTTGAGATTTTATATAGTTAGGAATGGGACAACAAGCATGTTATGAATCCCAACAGTGTTGATTACATGAGTTAGTGTGAATTTGATGTACCTCATAATATTATTAATTATGATCCTTGGTACCTACCTTTTGCGTGGGAATATTGCATAGATACACTACTCCCAAGGAAAAATGAGTACAAGGAGAAGATTGTGAAGTTCCAAGGGAAAGAACCAGGGTCCATCCAAATATTGAAGAAAGGAGATAAGGAGAACAAAGAATGTGAGAAAGCCATTAAATATGCAGTCGACACAGGACCTCCTCTATATCCTTAAATCGAAGCTTACCTTGTTGGATTACTAAGAGGGGGGGTGAATCAGTAATAGAGAAATTTAATCCTTTTTAGCCATATAATCCAAGTGTTATATCAATGACGAATTATCATCCAATAATTGCAGAGTAAATAAGCAACAAATAAATGAACAAACATACACATACATAGTACACCAATGTTTTACGTGGAAACCCAAATCGGGAGAAAACCACAGAATGTTTTTTCTTATATGTCTTGAAGAATTACATTCATTGGAAGCACCAACTTCCTTTTTTTTCCAGCTGCAATTGGAAGGAGGCTCCAACCCCCTATTTTCTCAGGCTACAACCTGAGGGAAGCTCCAACTCCCCAATTCTCTAGCTACAACCAGAAGGAGGCTACAACCCCTTATGTTCTCCGGCTACAACTGAAAGGTGGCTACAACCACCTGTCCTTGCCCCGTCCTGCCACCCTGAAGTAGAAGTAGAATGATGGAACGAGTGTCAACCTGTCACTGTGAGATATACCACTGTAAACCTGTACCAATAAATTTGAACCATGCATCAAGCATGCATCAACTTGTACCTCAACATGTAATCAACCTGTACCATAAACAAGTGCATCAACCATGCACAAACCTATACCAAATAACCTGTAATCAACCTGTACCATAAACAAGTGCATCCAACCATGTACCAAGTATGTACCAATCATGTGTCAACTACTCATCAACTATGACTCATCAATATGTACCAACATAATCAACTATACACCTCATGTATGTGCCAACTCATCAACTACTTGTCTCATCCATGTACTCAACATGTACCTCAACCAAAAGCCCTCATCAATTTCATCATCCAAATATGATTTGTAGCTCTGTAATAGACTTGGTGTATATGATCACATTTCTGCAAACCTTCTTTAACTTCAACAACAAGAGACTAGCTTTTTCATCAAACTTTTCTTTAGTCTCACATGCCTAGTTTTGGATTAGTCAACAACCCTAACTTGAAGTAATCATAACTTTGTACCTGTAATGTATAAAGATATGAAACTAATACACAATTTTATTCAGTTTGTTTTATGAAATTCCTCCAGGTTCCACTACTGGAACCTCTTAAAAAAGGAGTTATAGAAAAAATAGCATACCTTGTTGAATTCTGGCTTATTCTAGAGAGAGACCTTGTAGAGCGTGCCCCATACAGAATATTTGTTGAATTAATCTGAAACTGTTAAAAAACATACTATAGACTGTACTCTAACCAAAAAAAATTGTTTCACTAAATTTGGATCTTTTATGAAGAAGTTATGACGTTTTTACCCGAAACACATGTTTTTGACTAGTTTCAGGACTAGCCGCAAACCCTATTTTCCACGAAGTGTAAATCCAAAAATAAAATGACCCACAAGATGAATTTTTTACCACAGATGCTTGGATATGTTTTCTCAATGGCATAGAAATTTCACTATCTGAATCATTATATAAAAAACCTTATAGCGAAAATGGTGAGATGACCTATAAATAACATACCTTAGAAAGCACCATCAAAAGAATTTATCCTTCCTTACATTTCAGCCTTATTTTCTTCACCTTCCCTCAGAATTTTGTCTTAGATATCCTTGGTTACCTCGAACACCTATAGATATTCAATATGCTCAAGTGTGATTAAAATGATAGAGCCTTGCCTCTTATTTATACTCTCCAAGTAGCTTCCTTAAAAACATCTTCTAGGTCACTTGGCCCCACTTTCCTTATTTTAGGGTTAACCCACTTCTAATTTCTCCATTAAATTTATTATTGAAATAATTTATTTTTTATTCACTTTGAATTATAATACACTCATTACTTCA
>JASDQU010212121.1:0-16214 GCA_032191745.1 Picea mariana | reverse complement strand
AGATTTTAAGGGCATATCATTTTGGTTGAAAAGACTCTCCAGAGGGATCAGTCCCTTCAGAATCTGATTGTTCTTTAAAACCAACATGCGATGATTATCAATTTTCTCTCGGAACTCCTAAGGCTCCTCTCCCTCTTACATGATCCACGCATGATCGTTTTGGTTCTCCTGGTCAATGTGGGTTTCAGAGAAATCACCCACCATTTCTAGGAACTTTCTGATCTGTTCGTCATCCTCAAAGACCTGCCAGTGTTGTATGTTATTTGGTATGGATGGTTTGTGCCTTACCTCTATGTGGTATTTTAATTTGAAAGTGGTAAGGGGTACGAAATTTGAAGCTGCTTTGGCTAACAAATTGGCTTGCAGGTTTTCGGTGCATGGGATGAAATGAACATTTACCGATGAAAAGAAATTTTCCATTAAATCCTAGGCACAATTCCTATAAGATCTCAATCTTGGGTGTTTGGCTTGGTATTACTGGTTTATCTGCTTCACTATCAACTCTGCATCTCTGTATACTTCCAGGTTCTTTATGTTCAGCTTCCTGGCAGCTTCTAATCCTAAGACTAAGGCCTCATACTCGCATACGTTATTGGTACAGTCTATATCCCACTGAAGCCTATAAGAGAAAGGAATAACAAATTCATTTTCAGGTGCTACAAATAGTACTCCTGCACCTGTTCCTTCATATGACATGGCACCATCAAAAAACATTTTCCAAATTCTAGTGCTTTACAAATTTTTGTCTATCTTTCCTGGTTCATTTTAATCTATGTAATTCTCTTTTGTACAACTATTTACACCATCATCAAAAGACAAAATACAATTTCCTAGATCTTGATCAGCAACATAAACAGGAAAATTGTTAGGACTCTGCGGGTTGMTCACTGTGTATGCTAGCCTCGTTTCCCTGTAGAGCTGAGTAAATTGTCCACCAAACACAGRAATCATGGCGTAGGTCATGTCTAGTTGAAGAGACCCCCCAAGTTTGGCTCCCCAYGACCTAGATAGCAGTAAACCATACTTCGKAGGTATATCAACGATAACTACATTCATCAAGACGCTTTTCACCGGGACCTGTGCAAGGGTGACTACTAAATATTTTATCATACCCATGCACTTAACTCTTCTTGAATCGAAAGACTAGAGATCTCCATAAGGCCTGGTGATCTCGAGGCCTAGTCTGTCCATAATAGACTTGGGCATCACATTATGCGAGGCCCCAGAGTCTAGCATGCAGTTATGCTGTAGTCGATCATGCACATTCAGGGTAATATAGAAGGGGGCGACGTTGTCTCTGGCACCCTCAAAATGTGGACCAAAATTTATATTAGGATTATCATCTTCCAAGTTTATCATGTCAGAGTGACTTTCTAGATCTGAAAAACCTATCATTTTGGTTATTCGATTTCAATACACATGTATTTTCTCTAATTCGACCAAGGGGATCGGTATTTTGATCTTATTTATCTCATTTTCAAGGCTGAAACCTCCACTACCTTTGTCCGTTTCTCTAGTTGAAACCTCAGACTCCTTCTTTTCTAACTTATTTGTTTGTGCTGGTTTATTTCCCATGAGTTTATCTACCGGTATATGTGTTTCAGCTGTTTTAGTTTCTTTCGCTTGGGTCTCAGCCTCCTTTACTTTGGGATTCGGTGAATCTACCTCTTTTACTTTTTTATTATGTATCTTGTTCTCTTTTGGGACGGGCTGATATATTTCTTCTCTGGGGAGAATTTTCTTGGGTTGAGGAGTCGACGCAAGTTTTTTTTTAGGCCTCAGGTTGTACCTAGGTTGGACCTCAACCATTATAGAATCGGTTATTTATTTATCAACAGAAACATCAGTGTTGTTTATGTCAACGTCTTTATTTGACGGTTGCAGTGTGTTTAAGGACTTCTCATAGTCTTCTTTAGTTAAGTAAGGTTGTGTGCAATCGTCACCCAAATTTGTCACATCTTCATCCAGGTCCTCGAAATCTTGCAGGTCGTTTCCTCCTATAAAATTTTCATTTTTTAAAGGAGTTTGAATTTTTTGGTCTTCATTTTTAATATGTCTTTGTTGATTTTGAGGATAGGGGTTTCTTCTGAATTCCCTCTTCATGAAAGGATCTGCCTTGGATTGATCTAGCTCCATTATGGAAATCTTATTTGATAACTCTTTGATTATCCTAGCCATATCATCGATTTTATCATCTGAGGATCTACTAGGCCCTGAGGGTCCCGCTTGCTCCCTAAAATGTTTGGTTTCTCGGTTTCCCATTTCTACCTTTGTTTTCAATTTGTCAGAAGCCATCATGTTAGATTTGATCTCTACAACATCATCTTGCATTCGGGTCAGGGTATTGCCTCTCCTTTCTCTCAAAAGAAGTGTGAAATCAAGTTCGAAGGCTCCCGCAAAGGTTACCTTGGCTGCAGGTTGGGATGGTTTAACTTCGACTAGGATCTTATTATATAACTTATTAAATCTTTGAATGAATTTCATAACAATTTTCGAATTTGTTTTCTTTAAAGACCCAAACTCGGTCAAATAATACAAATGGTATTTCCTTTCACCCCATTGTCTAAGAAAAGAGTTTTCTATGGCATCATAGGATAATATAGAACCTGTGGGTAGACTTCGAAACCAGGTTCATACCTGTCCTTCGAAAGTCTGGACGAACAACCTCGAGTATATGTCTTCGTGTTCGAGACCTAGGATATCTGTGAACTGATCAAATAAATTTATATGTTCTGTCGTAGTCAAGTCCTCTTCCCCTGTAAATTTAGGTAAGTTTTTCATGTAGTTTTTAGGAAGGTCATGAAGAGGGACAGGCAGGACCAGAGGCGCATATCTTGTAGCTACTTTAGCAAAAAACTCTGGGAGGCGGGGGCGGCCCTTGGCCCCCCACTCCTCCTTTTGGATCCCCTCCACCTCCCCATCCTAAAACCCCTCCACCTCCTCCTCCGACAACTGCCATCGGTATTACAGGATAGGAAAACGATGCGTTATAAAGAGGGTTCTGGAACACTAAAAGAGAATCCTTAGCTTCTTCGAGAAATGAGAAAACCAAAGAAAGGTGAAAAAGGATGCGAGGGCTTGGTTCCTCGGATTTGCAAGAGATGTAATTAGGGGAACCCGTGGGCATGGAATATGAGTATATAGTATACTCTTCGAGAATAGGCGGGGTCGTGAAATCTAACTGAAGGGTCAGCAGGATATTGATCGCTGATAAATTTACTGCAGGATTTTCACGTTTATGTACGTCAGAGGTTGTCGGATGGATTTCACTTTTAACTTCAGGGAGAGCTAAAGTTGGGTTGATGGTTTCAGGGGGGGAAATTGTGCGAATTTGAAGGTTCAAAATACCTCTTAGCCTTGGGTTGTGGGTACTTAAGCTGGTAGACAACAGTGGTCGGCTTAAGGGAACCTTTTGTTTTTAGTATTTTTTCAGGATCGGAAACGGGTGTGGTCTGTTTACCATTCGGGTTTTGTCTGGTGTTCCTTCACCCAGAAGCCATATTACTTAAACATGGAGTCACCAAGTGAATGATGAAAGTTTAGCCTTAATAAGGTGTTTACCCTTTGTTCACTATCAAAGGGTAGGAACTAAGAATGTCGTTCTCCCAGGGAAGAGGTTTTGTAACTTCAGTCCCTGGAAACGACGCCAGAAAGATGTTGTTCTAGAGTCTATACTTAAGGCTAGAAAGTACAGGGTCTAGGCATCCGAAAGTGGTGTGAAAGATAAAAAAGGGGGAGGATCAACCTTCAGGAAAGGAAGCTAAGGCTGATTTCTAAGTTGCCTCTGTCTCGCTTCCAAAAGTTCCTAGATGCTTATATCCCATTCAATGGCGGCCCATGGAACGTTCGAGTTCTACCCGGTGGTGGTTGTTTTAAGTATGGTGTCGAAAAGGTTCAAAGTGATGATGGTTTGATCTGACAAGCCGGGTTCAATATTCAGTTGTCTGGCGACGGGTACAGTCATAGAGGAACACGGAAAGTTAAAGGAAAGTTCGAGGTTTAGGATGCTGCCTCAAATTTTGGATCGTAAAAAGAGTACTCTCGAATCCGAAATCACAGATAGAATGAAAATCGAAGGCCTTTTCCCGTAACTGAGTTAATTTTTAATAAATCATGTGAGAAATGTGAGAAAACATTAAGCTGTCTATAATGTGAGGCTCCTATCAAGGGAGAATCTCACCCTATAAACAGAAGAAGAAAAAGACAAGAAGAAATCTGACGAAGTAGAAAATATAAAGATCTAAAAAAAAAAAAAAGTTCACAGATCTTGTACCTGTTGATAGCCGATACAGAGGAAAAATTGCAAACGATTAGACGTCTAAAAGTTGATCACCACGATAGAGGTTATACTAAATTGCAGTGAAGCATTCATCAGACATATATATGCGAAATGAAATTGAATATAAGATAACAAAGGAAACAAACTCATAACTCAATCTTGACAGAATCAGGAATCTTCAGATTGCTTTGTATTAATTTTCAAATGAAAAAGTCTCTATTACAATCGGCCAAAAAAGGTCCAGCCCTTTTTTCCTTCTTCAAAATGCCTATATATACAAACTTCTGAACATTTGAATTTCAATCATTCCTGGAATTTTCGGTTACAAAATGAGAAGTTCAAGCGTTTTGCTTCTTTGCCTTTGTCATATTTCATGCGGGTGCAACACCTTCTTTTCTTTACTCTTCAGGTTCTAAAAATAGAACAGGAAAACACTTGTCATTATTTGGTACCGGGAACCTGTCCTTTCGCCTATTTGGTCCAAGTGATGCACCTCTCCACCAACTGGGCTATCAACCTGGAAGGCTCTGTTTGGTGGTTTGCCTCAAAAGTGTAACAATCCTTCGCTAATTGTGGAAACCTTCCTCCCACTTGTCGGTCTTCAGCGATGATAGAACATAACTATATACTTGGTTTTATTAACCATTTATCCACTTCGACTATGTCAGTCTGGTTGATCTGTGATATTTCAGCCTGCTCTTTTTCCTCGTTCTCCTCGATATTTAGCAGGTGCTTGGCTATATCGATCTGGCCCAGTGTCCCAGCACTTCTTTCATTATCGAGACTCAACAAACTTTCATCTATCAAGCTGAAGGTTTCTTCACAAGAGTTTCTTACCTCTTTAGCGCATTCTCTGCTCTATGATATGTTTTGCTCCCATGCCTTCAACAAGATGTTACCTCTGGTATGCTCTGGGATGGAGAGCTTGGAACTACTACCCATTTCATTTTTTTTCGTGGCTATGACAACCTCTTGGAAAGCGACCCGAGCCACCCCATCTTCTCTTTCTCTCAAAGAGATGTCTTCCAGCACTTGATCAATGATCCGGCAGTGGTTTTGAATGGTTTCCACTTTAGCGAATAAATCTTGCTGAGCTGCTGACACTCTTTTTCARATTTCGATAGCTTGGGATTGGAATATCCCGATATCTATCACCTGGCTCTTGGAGAAATTTAACTTTTCTTGTAACTGCACTATCAATTCTTCTTGTTGGCTTATCTGTGACTGATTGGTATGGGCCGATAGCTGTTTTTTTTCGAGATCAGATTTGAGACGCTCGATTTCTTTTTGATCGGCTGCTCTGACTAGCTCTAGACCTATGTTCACCTAATCTCTGACAGTAGTTTATGTTGTAGCTAGCTTAGCCTCCAAAGTTCTGATCAAGCAGTTCTTCCGCTTTAATTGTTCTTTTAGGGATCCGACAGAGTATTGGTTGGCTGTAGAAAAATCCCCCAACGTCCCTACTATATGAGTTGTGGATTCCTCCTTTTTCATGGATTTTCCCTCGACTAGGATTTTGAATTTTTTGGCTACCGTGCCTGCTTCTCGGTAAAGCTCTTGCTTCACAACGGCCTTTCTCTTCTTATTGAAGAAAAATTCGTTTGGAGGCAACTCTTCTACAATAATAGGCGTTAGTTCTTCACCGAAAATCCATCCCTCACCAGGGATCCCCTTCGTGGACTGTAGGGGAGTGACAAAAATGATGGGACTACTGATTTCCTTGGATGATTTCCCCAGGGTAAAAACTGAGGCTGGCTTGCTTGGAGAGTTGGGGATCTCGACTTTCTGTTTCAGGTCCCCGATTTTCTTTTTCTTTTCCTGATTTTCCCCTTGGTCAGGTCCTAAATCTTTGGAGCCCTTGGCTTCGGTTTGCTGTACATCTACAGTCATTGGATTCTTACCCTGTAAGACTAAGGGAAGTCAGCTTCACCGGTGATCTTGAAATTTGAAGAAATCGGCCATCTCCTCAGGCGACAGGGTTTGAATCCGACTTAGGACCTCGGCATAAGATCTCGCCCCTCGAAAGATGTCATCATGAGGCAAATGCTCATGTTCATATATTTTTAGGCCACAACTCGCCATGTGATTACCCACGACCTTGTGTGGGTCGTGTTTCTTAAACACAATGTGGACTAATTTAATATCCTCCAAGTTCGTTGCCTCAACTTTTTCTTGTTCAAAATCTAATAAAGAATATGTATTCAAATGAATGGGGAAGGGAGGCCATACCTTCTTTGAAAAACCTTTAAGATCTTTTCTTATGCCACAGATCATGGTTTTCCTGGCGATTCCGCGACATACCAGCCTATCTGGCATAAATAGTGGTAGAGCATACGAGGGCACAAAGGCGCCGAAAACCCTGATGTATGAAAATTTTGCTTCTACATACCAGTCAACCACACTACTCAAGTTGGTGGCAATGCTATCTGAAATCTTGGGCGGTGGGTTACCGAAGATGGAGACATGCATCAGTACCATTACCCAATTGAAAAACTCGTATATGAATTCTGTGGCCTTATCCTCCCAAAGTTTTGAGTGATAGACATGGATAGGCTCAGCATCAGATGGAGTTCAGCTCCATCTCATTAGAGGGAAAGGCGTCATGAAACAAACAACATCCATGATGTAGGTGGACATGAAAAATGAGGCGGCTTTTCCATTCGCCTTCTGCGCTCGATATTCAGTAATTCGACTGGTTAGACTGTCTGACAACAGTTTGGCCCAGTCAAAGGAAAAACCTTCAGTGACTATGTGAATCAGAGGTACCCACAAGAGGTAAAAGTGTGTGGTGTCCTCCCTCCCGTATAACCTACAGGTCATCATTGCTATATACCTGAATTGTGGTTCTAAGGAAGAGATTGAATAAACTATGTTACCATCCACCCTGAATTTTGCGGGGTGCGAGACCCAATCTTTGATCAGATCAGACAAGTTTCTGCTGTATTGTTGGCATTCCTTCCGCTTGAAATCTTCCAGAAACTCGGCATTGTATGCGAAGTTTGGCATGGGTGACAGTTGATACATTGCCTACAAATGTTCAGGTCGAAAAGTCCCAATCCTCACCTGCTGCTCGCTAATAATAGTCCTGGTCGGGATATCCACATGGTCTAGCGCCCATCTGATCATATCATAATAGGGAAGGAGTCATGGCCTTGCCTCTATTTTGTGCATCTCCGCTTGAACGACAATTTTGTATTTGGTGGCCAAATCGTCCTTCTTGTTATCGCTAGAATCATCTGAACAATCCACCAATTCGGACTGAAGAATGTCAGAGACGTATGACCAAGTTTTGACGGTATCAATACTTTGGGGTGAAGTATCGAAAACAGTATTTGAGCCTTGCCCTGAACTCTCAATAATCGCCTTGGACGCTTTTCGTGGAGCCATGATAGAGGACTCTGTACTCAGCTCTCCTGTAGTAAAGATGTAGATACAGACAAAAGTTAGCCTGATGAAAAATCTTATTTGCACAAAATAGAAATGAAATTTGAAATAATGAAAGAAAGAACTCCTTTATCTTAGCCATTTAAAACCCCGGTGTCGTTGTGAACAGAACGGTCAAATCGTTTTAATGAAATATTTAGCAGTAAAAGCAATATCCTTATCTGTCACTTCGTCGTATCTCAAGTAAATGCCATAACTTTTTTACGAGTCGCAACATAAATTAGCACAAAGACATTTAAAATTACTCCGTAGACGGTGCGTATTAAATTTGTATTAATGCATTTATTGATCCGGCTTAGCTCCTTTAATTAGGTTTTGTTTTAGTCTTTAATCTCCTTTTTCAGCGTTCACTGTATCGGGAGAAATCACCCCTTCCCTTTGAGCCCCCAAAACTCAAAATCGCGATAATGCGATTTAGTTTAAAAAATGTAATCTTCATTAAGTGCTTAAATAATATCGTGACTTCGCGACTCAGGGCTACGAAGGTATATTTCTTTGGAAGAGCGATTGTTGAGTTGTGAAACCTCGACAATGTTTGACTATGGTTTAAAGCAACTTACCCCTGACACTAACCTGGGTGACTTTTGAAGCTGTCTCGCGACTTCGCATATCGGAGTTTGGAAACCTTGCAACTTGTAACCCCCGAAGCGCAAAAGCGCGAGGTAAAGAAAAGTGATAGACTTGCTTAATGGTTAGGTGATGATGATTTAGGACTATAACAACTATCGCCACTTCGCATGTCGGGGCAAATTTTTTATTGCAAGAATTATATTTCAACCATTTGTAAAAGGTAGTTCCAATAGTACACATGGCTGGAAGATGGCGCATGTGGCTAGTACCTTGGCATCAGGTTCGAGCAATAAAGATGAGGTGCGAAGTAGGAGGCAAATCGTGCGATACAATGAAAGAGTATGAGCATGAGAGGTCAGGGATTGGAGCTAGTACACAAATCTCATGGCGGTCAATAACCAACCTGTTGTGTAGGTTTTAATGCTATGGTGATTGGTATATATATTGTTGGATTGCTTTGGTATATACGTTAGGATATATTTGACGGTGTATATACCACCTGCCGCAACATTAAATCCTGCGCAGCAAGTTGGTTATTGATCGCCCAAATCTCATACTCAAATGTACTAAAATATTTGGACAAGAAGTGGAGACGTATCAAGAATCATTGTTTCGAACTGAAGGCTGGTACACATGGTAGTGCTATTATGGTGGGCGAACAATATCCAGCATGTGACAGACTAATTGAGACTGTCGGCATGGTGTTATTAGGGTGCTTAAAAACTGTGGTGTGTGGTGTGATCTGCTTAAAAAGCTGGTCATGTGGTCACTACAGTCGATCCAGGGGAGCCGAAGTCAACGCAAAGGACAACGATGAGTTTCAAAGCTTGGCAGAGTACAACCAACCCCTTTCGCCAAGGATAAGGCATTCAAATCGCTCTTATTTTTTTGCTAGTTTTTTTACTAAGATTGGGGGGTATTGTAATTTTATTAGTCTGAGTTTATCACCAAGTTTTCTCTTTCTCAAATGGAATCAAAGGTATAAAAATTAAAGGAAAAACTAGTTTGCTAAATAAACATTAAAATTTTTATATATTTATTTTTACATATTAATTAGACTATTTTTTGCATATTAATTAGGCAAATTATTATAATTAAATAATAATAAGTTTGAACATATATTACTTTATTATTATTATTAAGAGTAATCTATAGGAGAAATAATTATTATCTTTCCAATAAAATTTAATTTTAGTGAAAAACATATTGGAGTCTCTATAAATGAAAAGTACTCCAAAAATTAGAAATTCCGAAATTTTGAATTAATTTTATACTTTAGTTTATAGAAGATGGACAAGATTGTGATGAGATGATTTCATATGATTTCCTATCATATCCCTTTAAGATTGTGATGAGATGATTTCATATGATTTCCTATCATATCCCTTTATATATATATATAAGTATATGAGATTTAAAATAGTATTTTGTACTTAGTAAATGTCATTGTTAATAAAGAAAATTTTTAGGGGATAGAGGATAATGACAAATTTATTCGTTTTGTTTTTTCTTTAAAACTTAGATGTTACATGTTGAATGCATTGTAATTATTTTTTATATATTAAAAGATAGTAATTTAGTTAATATATTGTTTACAAGCTTGGGTGAATATAAATAGTTTTATTAGTTCAGTTGAATCCACTTAACATGGATAATTTTAATTTATAATATTTGTATTAAATTAAACAATATCTAATATAATTTATTTGAAATATATATATTTTTTTAATTTATAATTATTTATTAAATAAAAAAAATATTATATTTTAAATAATTTTTTTGATTTATATATTTTATTAGTTAAATAAAATTTATTTTATTCAACAATAATATAAACTAAACTACCCATTTTCACTTATAAAATGTGATATGATAACTAATATAATATCAAGATGAGCTAGTCATTTACTTTAAATGTAAAATGATTACTTATTATCTTGAAATGAAAATTGAGAGATATACGGTACAAGTTTAATAAATAATAAATGTGTGCTTTGTCCTTCGTTATGGTTAACCTTACAAAATACTCATTTACAAATGGATGATGAGCATGTTCATGATGAGGATGTTAATGTTTATACAAGTGGCAAAGGAAAATAGGTTAAGGTAAATCACTTGAACTAGGAAAAAGAAAGATGGGTTGATTTTTAGTATAGGTGATATATGAGATTGTTATTGGAAATGTAAATAGTGTTGAAGTTAAGTTTATGCATATTGAGGACATCATATTTATATAAGGAAGATAATAATAATAATTTTAGATTTATTGTTTATTTATTTATGGTATTTATATATTTGATGAGTAAGTATTAGATTTATAGTAATATTTATGGAGAAGCAAGGAAATATGAAAAACACAATTATTTGTTTTGATGTTGGAGGGTGAGCATACTAATAAGTTAATATATTTTTTTTACTTGAACATACTATAAGAATGCCAGAGTAGCAATCAAGATTCTAAACTTAATGTGAATAGAATATAAAGTGCATTAGAACATCACGCAGAACACTACATGTGTGAAATAAAGATATATAAAATCCTCTCAAATAATAATTTTCATCTAGAAATGAAACCATCCACATCCATATAGCATAGCTACAATTTATGGTATATCTAGGAAATAAAAGAGATAAGAAGAAGAGTTTGTTCTAGATATAGAAAATAAAATTTCTAGTATAATATCATCAATAAAGAAAAACCATTGAGAAATATTGTATCCTATGTAAAAGAACCAATTGGGGGGAAGTTTTGTATAGTCTATATTTAATGGAAAATGGAAATACATAAATGAACCAATAGTACCAAAATTAGAGTATCTAGAACTAGGACTCCATATGGCAATTTATTTAGAAAATCAACATTCTGGAAAGAGACTGCCAATTTCCATGTATAGCACTTGAAGCATAACATTTTGTGGAGAGTTTTCTTTAAACAGATAGAAAGTAAAATTGTGTTGGGTATGTGTTGGGTATATACTAATATATATACAAACACATAATATATCGGTATATATACGACATTTATGTATTTCTTCATGTTTTGTCTCCATATTCTCCTGGTTTGGAAGTGTCTTCTCTGTGCCTAGTCGCACACCTTCATGGTTGGCTTCCTTCTCTTCTTGTTCTACTAAGATTTGGAAGTTGTTTACATATTGTCTGGTTCCTTCCCCCAGGGTTTTATTCCCTCATCGCCCCACCTTTCTTTTGTTGGGAGATTTTACAAAATCGTTTGTGTCCTTCTCTTCCTTGCCTTTGTTGTTTATCAAAGCTTGATTCTAGGGGCAATCCCAGAATAAATGTCTGTGTTCGTGACATTTTCGACAACGGAATGGGATGTGCTCATAGTCTGTGGGCTGAACCCATTCATTATCCTGGAATGAAATAGTTATTGATTCCAGGAGGGTGGTTGTCATGTTTATGTAGACACATATTCTCGCATATGAGGTGTATTGGTCGCTTTTGTTATTTCTGTGATTTTAAAAAAGGATCCTAACGCGTCGCTGATTCCTGCCAAAGTTTCAGGTGCTAGAACTCATGGGGTAGGGAGACTGTCTGATCCAGACATGGGCTACAATGAAGTCCTCCTTTTCTGGGGAGAAACACTCAGACCAATTGATACAGGAGCATCACCGTCGTCATTTAATTAGGAAAGGTGGAGGATAACTCAGCATCCAATGCAACGCATTTAACTGGTTTGGATTCCAAGGATGGTGCATCACTTCAAATTTTGAAATATTTGTAATTAAAGATCCCATGAGATCTTGAAGCTAGATCCATTGTATGTGCTCTGGGAAATTGTAATCACMTTTAATGCCTGTAGGATTGTACATATTTTGAGTGYTGAGTCATATCTAGATTGTAATTATTCATTTATTGTAATAAGCTTAGTGGTAGGATGCTTTTAATTGTGATATGAAAGCACTAGAATATTCTAGAGRGAAATATCAAGAAGCCCCTTCATGTATAAATCAATGTAATCTATGCCCAAAAGGGGTTGTTGAAAAGAGAAGCTGAGAGATGTTGAAGGCTGTTGAATTCCTTGTAAATATATGCTGAAGCAATATAGAAGAAGATAATTTCTTTCAATTKCTTTCCTTTGAGTAACTRGGTAAATGTTATGTTATTTATCTCTGTGTTTATGTGTGTGTGCATCTAAATGCTTGGTTGAATGAATCCTTAATGTTAATATAAGTTTGAAATAGTTTATGTTCTGAAATCTTGGTGAAAGGAGTGCACAATTCCCATGCAAAGAGTGCGGAGGCTAAACCATTTACAGGTTGAAATAGCTCAGGAGAGATAGCATAAGTTTACACAGAGAGAGTGCAAGGAGTGTGCCTATACTCACAGGAGTATAAAATCTCAGAGGGGAGACCAGTGCAAAGAGTGCACGGGGTCAACACATCGTTAAGTGTTGAAAAGCGCAGAGGAGAGATAGTGCAAGGAGTGTGCATGTGACTTTTACAAGTCCCAAGCTCAGAGGAGAGATAGTGTAAGGAGTGCGTAGGTGACTTTTACAAGTCCCAAGCTCACGAGGGAAGTGCAAGGTGTGCGCCAAGATTCGAGTCCTTTAAGTGAAAAATATCAGGAGGGATAATGAGAGTAAGTCCCCTAGAGGAGAAATCTCTTTGTTTAAAGGAGAGTGGACGAGATCTATTTGGGAGAAGTCAAAATCCCTCACAACTGTTGGATAAAGGAGAAGGAGCACGAATGTTAAAACACCAATTCCTTCGGACTTCGCTACTTCGACAATTTTTTGAGTTGTTTGTTGTAAGTGAGGCAAAATCCTCGAAGCTCTGAAGTCCCAGAGTGAATCTACACCATAGATCACTAGGAGAGTACAAGTCGTTGGATCCCCGAGTGGTTCGACGATTTGACACTTCGGAAGAAATTGGTTTTTGTTGCGCGGAGTGGAGAATTATTTGAATTCCATGTTGGGTATGTGTTATGTGTTAGAGGGGGGTGAAGTGCCCCCCAAAAAAAATGTCCTGCCTTGGGAAACGTGTCACTTATTTAGGTGGTTTTTCAGCACATGGTTTTTTTTTGTCGATGGTTTTCTATTTTCAGTTAAGGAATTAGGGTTGTTGACTAATCCAGGTCATTGGGTTAGGGTTTTGGATGATACTAGCTCCTATATATATATTTTACTATAAACAATGTATCACTATGAATGAATATAGAATATGTTGGTTTTCCCGGTTTGGGTTTCCAAGGGAAAAATCTTTGTGTAATGTTTGTATTGTCCATTGTATTTTTTATGTTCTTTTACTGAAAATCTATTTGCAGTAAATACTGTACAAGGTCAAAATCTACAGTCCTGAATTCCGGCGTAAATCATGACCGTCAGTTGTTCGGTACACATGTCTGTATATCTCCAAGCATTTGAAATTCAACTATCTAGAAGGTTGTGGGTAAAAGTTGTGTTGGTGGGAAATGTCCCGAAGCTCGGAGTCAATCCTGGCCTTTCGTTGACAGGTAAACAAGGACCATCATATCTATGGATTTCGACCCTTCACTAGTTCGGAGGTATTGTGTGTTGGAGTCGTAAGAAATCCCATAGCCCGAAGCCCTAGAGTTCCTTTTATTCGTAGATTGTGGCAATGAATGTGGACCATTGATCCCTAACCCTTCGAGAGTTCACCAGTTTGGTTGTCYAGGAGAATTGGAGTGTGTTGTTGGTAGATCTTCCAAAGCCCAAAGTTCTGGAGTGTCGAAGTTACCGCTTTCCAAATTTTAAGCCCAAGGGTTTAGGCTCAAGGTCATGTGCATGACTCCACTATAATAAGAATACCCTCATGAACATGAATTTCCACGCAGTGAGAGAATAAAAGGTATGTTGTAATAATTCTAAGGGTGTTATGAGGACCCGAGAGCCACTTTGGATCTTTTGTAAATTGATTCTATACCGGGAGGTCACACAAGCCCTTGGGGGGGTTGGAATCACTGTTGTAGGAAAATCTCTCTGCGGATAGGTAGATCGCCTCTAAGAGCTTGACCCTAACTCTAGACAGAAAATGATTAATGTGGAAATTGACTTCCTTTCAAATCTATCTAAACTAACACATGAGAAGGAAGAATGACAAAAGTACCTCTTTATCAACGTTTGTCCCTACACGCTCCGAGTTGCGCTCCAATCCTTTGCTCTTCGCTGAGTTCTGCAGACAAACAAGATACGACCACTTCCTACTCTATTGATGTTAGCTTGAAAATAGATCTATCAATTAATGATAAGTTCATGTAACATTAGACACAAACTAGAAAGAAACAGGCCAAGCGTGTCATATTGATGAGAATAACGACAGCAGTACTTACAATCGTAGATGCAAATGAAACAGCTTCGTCAAGTCCTCTTCATCTAACCCTTGCCTGAAAGCTCCACAACTTGGATAACAACAGCTTCACTGATCACTCTCTTCTAGCTGACTGTGTGTTTCCTCCAAGATCATAGGTTTCATACTAGTAGTTCTTCCCCCTTTCCACCATCATAGAGCCTGCTTATATAGGTTAACAGGAGCTTAACCTCTTGAGTTATCTTTAGAACAAGTTGGGAACTTCCTCCTCAGATCAGGGATCTCTTGATGAAACCAAGAATTCGAATACAACTGCCTCCTAATCTCGAAAGATCCTCCCCTTATTCTCCTCAACGGGCCAACTACTGCCTCAGATTAGGCAGCGCTCCCTTAGAAGGGGCATTAGGGCGTTGTAGCGCTCCCTGGTAAGCTTTAGGGAAGCGCCAGCACCTTCAAGATGAGTAGCGCTCCTTCAGAGGGGGTAGGGGAGCGTTATAATGCTCCCTGAAGCCTTGTAGGAGAGTGCCAGTGCTCCTAAAGCTAATATAGGGGAGCACTCCCCCTCAAAACCTTTGTCTCGGAGCTCTCTTCAGGTGTTAAGAGTTATTTGACTTCAGTAAACCAGTTCTCCTTCTTCAAATCAAGCACATGAGGTGTTCTAAGTGCCTCCTTAGTGTTTTCGGCATGGCAGTATGCTCGAACATCATTTGCGACACTTGTGACCAACTTGCGACACTTGCGAAAGTTGTAAGGAAGATGCAACACTTACGACAATTGAGAGGAACATGCAGCACTTATCCAATTGAGTAATTTTGACGTGTAACAGATTGCCCCCCAAAGTATGAAGTTAGAAGATGCCAACTGATAACTGAATACTTTGTAGACGTCCAAGCAAGGGTATAGACTCGGAGAACCTGACGAAAGATGCACAGAAACATCCAACAAATATCATGACATATTTCAAAACCCAAGGCAGGCATACCTATGCTTGGGTGATCAAGACTTTGCAAGATATGGCCGCCATAAAATACATTACGGATCCATAATTGTATTGATAAAAAGGTATAGCCACCGAAGATACAATGTGGATCTATACTCTGATGACTCGGACTAATCGCAGCCACGAAGAATACACAGTGGATCTACGAGATGACAAGACATAGCCACGACCAATACAAAGTGGATCTATGTTACAGTGTATGTGTTCTTTGTCCAATAGAAATTCCTTCGCAGCCTGGGCAAAGCATATATCAAAGTGATCGCTCAACCCAGGGTCTTCTTACCAATCCCAATATGGTACAAATCTGACCATGCGAATAGATGTCTTGATGTCGAACATGGCAGAAACCACTTGATTACCGGTCAATGGTGTAAACCGTTAACAAGTGCGAGGGAGATCATCATTAATGTCAATGATTCCCAAGGTACCCTAGTACATTCCAGCAAATGTGAATAGATGAGATGAAGTCAAACATCCATGGAATCATCTGATCAGGGGTCAATGATGTAAACCCACTGTCGGATGTGAGGAGGCCTGCCATTGAGGCATGCAGGTCCCAAAGTACTAACTGGTTTCTAAGCCTAATTCCTGGATAATGTGTTGAAGTCGACAGGAATAGACTCATCGAGGGAGG
>JASDQU010212119.1:6427-17246 GCA_032191745.1 Picea mariana | reverse complement strand
TGAAATGCAAGTACAAAGAAAGGGGAACTCACTATGGACTTGCCACGGACTATGTGGCCTAAATGGTATGACAAAATCTTATACCTCATTTGTTATGCTTCAATATCTCATTCTTAAATGCTCTACTCAACTATGGAACAATAACAATACCAAAAGAATGGAACTCTTTCCTTTCATAGCAACCCAATGTTTAACATAGCCTGATAATTGTTTAGGGATAGGGTTAGGGTTTTTGCATGCATCGACCATCAATTAATGTTGGGGTCTTGGACCCTACAAAATATTCTTGAGAGCCCACATGTGAATAGCCCCACATGTGTGAGTAATGGGGGGCAATGTGGCATCCACTCGATACCATGGTGATCAACAGGGTAGGTCAACTTGCAAGAGGTATAAATTTGACATATGAACCCCAGTTGAGGTGATTTTTGCACCATTGGAAATCCTTTGGTGTGTAGAACAATGTGGTTTAATGCCCTAAATCAACGATGGTAGGTTCCACACCTTGAATTACCAAAAACTAATACATGCCCCTAAAATGGACCCTACAAGCCAATTCTTCCAACTTTTCCATTCAAAAAGTATCAAGATAAATGACAAATTATAAAATGATTCATTCCAATAAATTAAAAATATATATAAAATTCTTCACATGTATATATATATATATAATATTATAATTAATTGTTATAAATATTATATTTTTATTAAAACCTATGATACAACATATTTAATGGCATATAAATGCAACTTATTATTGTGAATGTGATTAGTTTTATTCTAAAAAGGAATATATATATATATATATATATATATATATATATATATATATATATAATTAATAATGGGTTATAAATGTAATTTTCTATTGTCAATGTAGTTAGTTTAATTTTAAAAAGAAAAAATATATATAATAATAATAATAATAATAATAATAATAATAATAATAATAATGGGTTATAAACAAATTCCTATTGTCATGGTTAGTTTAATTTTAAAAAGAAAAAAAAAATCTATATATTTTCATATATATAACATTATATTATAATTAATTGTTATAAATATTATATTTAACTTATGTGTTATAAATACTATATTTTTGTTAAAACCTATATAATAATAATAAAAATATATATATATTTTTAATAAGTTATAAATACAAATCAACATTATATTATAATTAATTGTTATAAATATTATATTTAACTTATGTGTTATAAATACTATATTTTTGTTAAAACCTATATAATAATAATAATAATAAAAAAAAAAAAAACATTTTTAATAAGTTATAAATGCAAATCAGTATTGTCATAATTAGTTTAAAAAAAAAAAAAAATTATACATTTTTCTTATTTTTGTTTTATTATAAAAATGATTTTTTTTTTTATATTTTAATTAAATTAAATTTATATTGTAATCTCAAATCTCCTATTCATTTGTTATACACATTTCTTACATTCCCAAGAGATCATTGTTAATTGATTGTTGCAATCACATTTCAACAATGATATACAATTTCCATCTTTTATTCCGCCTGAATTTTGTATGAAAAAGCAAGGCACATGCCATAAGAAGAGGGATTTTTATTAAATATTTTTATTAATTTACCTTTTAGTTCATTTTATAGTTTTTTATTTTAACAAAATAGTTTTAATAATAATTTTCATGGTCAGTGTCAAACATTATCATTCAAATAAAACAAATCCAAAAGGAAAGTAACCTCTTTACGAAAGCAACCCTGATTTGTTCCTTACTTTATGCCAAACATTTATATTTAATTTGTATTTCAGGCAATTAGTTACTTTAAAACTAAAATCATAATACAACCTTACACTTTTCTATAGTTTATCATTATATTTTTGTAAATTACATGTACTTCAAGAGTCAACTCGACCATTTTAGTAGGCTTCGTGTAGAATGAATATTCAAAATATGATAGATGTAAAATGAAGTCGGTTAGCACAAATTTAAAACATTTTTTTTCATAGAAAATTATGCTTTATATTTATATAAATATAAATTGTTTCTTTACAGAAATGTCCCATAATATATTTCAGATAGTGCTTTCCTTGCTTTTATAACCGACACATCAAGTCATAACAGAGTGAGGAGTAAGATACAAATCATAAACTTTATCAAACTTCGTCCATCATCAAAAAGACAAAAATAACCAGACATATCTAACCATGGATAGGCTAGAGTCCTACTAACTTCCACACAAAAATACATGAAAAATTAGGAGCATACAGTCTAATAAAGATCTAAAAACTGATGAGGACCATCATGCTCCTCATCCCATTGATAGTAGATTATTCGCCCTAGTGCTTGTAAGAGTGCATGTTTGGACAGGCTATCCGCAACTTTGTTATTATCCCTGTAGACATGCGCAAAAGAGATTTTTTGAAATTGCTTGATGATCTCCCTAAGATGGTCCTTCCAGCATTCCAAGGCAGCCACCTGTAGATGACCCTTCCCCTTCAGCCATTCAATGATGATTTTTGAATCGCCCTAAACATGTATCTCCAGAATTGATAGACGAGATGCCAATGTGAGGAGGGCCCACCCTCCCAAGAGCTCGGATTTTGTATTTGTTCCCATCCCACAGTTGAAAAAGAATTTATAACTTATGTGCCCATTGATCCTTATTTTTCCACCAGCTCCGCAATTGTTGCCCGATGACTGAACTGCTCCATCAAACCAACCGATCACCCCACCTCCTTCCATATTTGTAGGAATGGCACCGCGACATGAAGCTTTTGTTTTGTAATTACAAACCCTCATGTCTGAAAATGTAAGAAAAGCCACCTTCTGTGAACTGGTGGTACCATCTTCAAATATGGCTAGGCTCCTTTCCTTCCAAATGTACCAACATATGACAGTTGGTAAGCATGGATACTGCGTGTTTTGAGCTTTCTAGGATTTGAAACAACCTGATAGGGTATCTCTCGTCCACCTTGATGTAAGATTTAAGGATATAGTAATCTTGTTCCAGACCACTGTGATGAAAGTAAAACCCACAAACAAATGATACATTGTCTCCAAACTTTGTTTGCATAACTAACACCTGCCCTGACCTAAGAATCCTCTATGTTGAAGAATATCCCAGTTGAGGATTTTATTCTCAGCAATTAACCAAGTAAAAAATTTTATTTTCAATAGGCATGCCTAGGACCATAACGCTTTCCTCCAGCCACCTATCACATAGTTCCATCTCTTTTTCTTCGTCGCCACAAATGCAGTTTTAACAGAAATCTAACCAGACGCATCTCCCCCTAACCAAATTAGCTCGTTTGTCTTCTCAAGTATAAGTACTCCAGCATTAATGAGAGCTCTATGAAATAGCTTCCATTCTAGAGCAAGAAAACCCTCTAATCCTAGATCATCGCTAGATAACCAATTTGAGCCAACCATCCCCACATGAGGTTCACAATGTTCTTGGTAAAGATAGTGTACGCCTTTCCTATTGATAGAAATGATCAGATCTTCCTAGAAAATCGCCCCTTCCCCCATGCCTAGTATGTGATCTCTACCTAACATAATAGAGTGTCATGTCATCGTTCACCAAGCCAACCAATGAAGTAGTATATGTAATGATTTCAGTAGGTGTTTCCAGGTATTGGAACCTTTAGCATCCACAACATTTACCGTGTGCAACCAACGTGCAACAGAAATAAAGGGGAAGTATTTGTCCTTTATGATTCGGTTCCATAATCCCTCCTGCATGAGCGCTCTCCACAAAGTGTTTGCTACCGTAGCTCTACTAAAATAACCTAGATTTCTCGAGCCCCATCCCCCATGTTGTTTTGAACGAGCAATATGTTGTCGAGCACACAGGTGGATCTTCTTCTTCTTGTTGCACCCAGACCAAAGGAAACTGAATATTAACTGTCGGATTCTTTGAAGGATCCAGGAAGGCAAGTTTGTAAAAGTCAACCAATAGACTGGTTGGATTTTGAGAACTTCCTTAATTAGGATTAATCGACCCCCAATTGTAAGCCATCTATTGCACCAGTGTCTTATCCGACATTCATACTTGTCATTAAACCACTGCCAGTCCTCTAACCTGTACCTGTCAATCTTCAAAAAATAGCCAAGATACATGAAACCAGCAGAAAGATCAAGGAAATTATAATGAAAAATAGCCTTTAAGTTCTCCAAAACATTTTGTTGCAAATCATACTATAGGAATGTCGTTTTCTTATCATTGATCTTAAGACCAGATGCATTACGAAATCTTCCCAACACTCTTTTAATTTCCTGCCATTCCGCCATAGATGGTTTATTCATAATAAGAATATCATCGACAAATAGAAGATGTAGGACCTTTATAAGCCTCGATACTTTAATTCCCTTCAGTAAGCCTTCCTCTTGAATTTTTTTTAATGCCAGACTCAGGCCTTCCATAAGTAAAATGAAAAGTAGCGGTGAAAATGGGCACCCCTGCCGAAGCCCTCTTCCACTATTGAAAAAACCAGATGGATCCCCATTTATGAAAATAGCATAGGTTGCTGATGTGATGTACCCCATAATCCACTTAGTCAATTTCAAACCGAAACCACATTGAAGTAAAACCAGCCTGAGGAAATCCCAACTTACACAGTCATAGGCTTTCTTCAAATCAATCTTGAGGATTAATGCTTGGATTTTTTTGTCTTTTATACTATGTAGGCATTCCTACTTCGTCCCGATTGCATCTGTAATTTTCCTTCCTTTTAAGAACCCAAATTGTTCCTCTAACAAGGCACGATACAGGATCGGTCTGATACATTTAGCAATAATTTTAGAAAAAATCTTATAACAAAGATTACATAGAGAAATTGGGCAAAATTCCTCAAAGGTAGCAGGTCCATTCACTTTTGCAATAAGTGAAATAAAATTTGAATTAAGAGCTCTGCTCACTTCTCCAGTCAAGCGTGATTCCTCCACAACATCCAATAAATCTCTTGCAACCAATTCATAAAAATGCAGATAGAATTCCACAGTCCATCCGTTTGGGCCAGGACTTTTGTCTTTGGAAAAACCTTTAACACCTATAAGACTTCCTCCTTTGTAATAGGTTTTTCTAATAGCATAACTTCCTTATCATTTACCATCTGTGGAAATAATCCCACCATTGCCACCTACTCCTCAATTGTATTGATGCTCAATTCTTTATATAAACTACTGAAATATCTCTGTGCTTCCAATTTTATAGCATCCTGTCCATAATGTACCTGACTCGAATCATCTTTAACCTCCCATATATGTTTTTTGTTCCGCCTGTAGTTGGCATAGTGATGAAAATATTTAGTGTTTTTGTTCCCACTTTTGATCCATATAGCCCTGCTCTTCAACCGCCAGCACTCCTCCTCAGCTAAGAGAAATTTATTTCTATCATTTTCAAGAGTTTTTAACCGTGATCTAATTTCAAGACAATGATCATTTTCCATAAATTCCTTATTAAAATGTGTTATCTCCGTTTCTAGACTTTTAAAGGCTAAAAGTTCTTGTTTTTTTCAACGAGCCACATCTTTACCTAATATTTTAACATAGAAAGCTTCCTAGTCAGTCTGTATTGTGCTCCATACCCCTCTGCCTCCTGATGGTTACTCCAAACTGACCAAACTAGATCACAAAATGACTCCTCTTGTAAACAAACAGGGTTGAATTTGAAGGGATAAGCCACTTGTTTATAACCATAATCTAACTGGAGTAACACCAATGCATGATTAGAAACATATGGTAACTTCACCCATGATCTATACTTAGCAGAATCACATAAGAGTGTTTCTGAAACATATGTTCTGTCTGGTCTTTTCTGGATCTCCTTTGTCCCTCTCCTGCCATTGCGCCAGGTGGGCAACAACACCGCAGGCACCACATCCACTAAATGGTTAGAAATAAAGAGATTTTTAAAAAAGTCCGCTAATGGATATGATAAGGCCACCTCACCCCACACTTCATCGAGGCTAGTAGTAAAATTCAAATCCCCAGCAAGGATAAGATTCTCATGTGCTAATAATCCTTTAGCTTCCATCTGTTCCCAGAAATGTCTCTGACCTAAGCACGATTGATAAGAATTTATGAAACTGATCCTTTTTTATTAGGAATATGGACACATGTCAATGAAAATTCTACCAGCACTTAGAAAAGGTTGCAGCTCAAAAATATTAGGTTCCAAGCCACCAAAAGTCCCCCTGACTTCCCAACAGAACTAACAACACTAATAATCCAATTAGGGAAAATAGAAAACATAAACTTCCTAGCCTTATCCTCTAGGACTAGAGTCTCTTGGAAAAAAATAATATATGGTTTAGTATTTGTAATAAGTCTAAGCAAGGATGGCAGTTTTAGGGGGCCACCTACCCCTCTTATGTTTAGGGTTTAAGAGGATCATGATTTTTCCCTTGCGAGGGCTCTCATGCCTCTAAGTGCCCCCATGTCAGGTGTGGAAACCGGAGTCTGAACACTAGTAATAGATGTTGACCCTAATCTTTTACATGCACTGCGATTTTTAATAGGAGAAACCTCCAAGCCTAAACCTCGAGACCAAACCAGTGTCTTCCCTTTGTCATTTCTTTTTCCAGCCACATTATCACTTGTAACACTGTCTAAGTTTCCATGATAGGCTTCCATACCCCAAAATGTTGGTAAAGGTATAGGACTAACTAAACCACTCAGTGTCGGGTTTGTCATGTTAGTAGATGAATCTAAACCATGTTCCATCTCTATTACAATAGGTACCTAAGAGTTAGAAGCATCACAATCTAAATAATGTTACATCTTAGTTATATTTGGCGCCTTTGAAATAGGAGCATCAGAATCCCCTCTAGGATGTAAAATGATGGCTTCGGGAACATTATTAGGATGTAAAGTATGAGGCGAGGCCACTCTATTCCCAACAAAATCAAATCTATATTCTCCACTCTTAGATGAAACCTTTAATATACCACCATGCTTAGTGTCTAGTAAATTAGTGGTAGGATAAGACTTCTCCAGGAAATCATGTTCCCATGATGATAGCTTAAAATACAAAGAAGGGAAATAGAATCTTAACTTATCGATAAAAGTGACTGAGAGGATTTTTGTTATGTCTTCTTCATTACACGAGGTAAAGGCCCCCACTTCTTTAGCATCCCCTTCACTCATGTACTGATCATTGGTAGGTGATTCCATAGAATCCTCAGATATTTCGCCTCCAGTCGAAAAGGGACAGTCACTGCGAAGATGTCATGTCCGTCTACAGGAATTACAATGAAATGGTAATCCTTGATAGTCAAGTCTCTACACCATCACCTACCCTCGCCATTCCAACTCCAAGGATTCCATGAGTCCGGCGTGTAAGTCCAGCTCGACTAATACACATGCCATACGTTTATCCGGTGCTTGTAAACCCTTTCTGTCAACCTTAAGGAAGCGGTCGAGCAGATTTCCAATGGCCATCAGGGATTTCTTGTTACATAAATTGAGGGGAAACCCTGGAAGCAGATGCCACACATGACGAAGGCTAAAATATTTAGTAGCTAGATCAAACCTCATTCGCCACCTCTTAAGCATGACGTTGTCGAGCCCTCAAAATCCCAAAAACCATTGAGTATAATCTCAGCGTCTTCCGGTATTTTAAATACCAGACCGAACCACCCATATGGTAGAGTCAAGTATTCTGGTTCATACCCAATAATGAGTGAACAAGTTCACTTCATCCACTCAGAGAATGCAATACTACTCTTCGACTTATATGCAAACCTCCCTACCAATGCGCATAGGGATAATTTACAAGTTTCCTCTAATCCCACATCCATACCTATGACCAGACAATGCCTAACCTTCTTAGGTTTCCAAACTCATGTCACTTTTTTGTGTCACTTATCCTTCACATGCAGAGCCTCCCTCTGTATGTAGTATGTGATTTTACCTATAGCCTCTCTATGTAGAATTGTCCGCTTGAGGAGTCCCACCTTCTCACTATCATGGACAAACTCACCACCACTCGACTGTGCAGGTAGCCTATTACCTGGACCCGGAGCTACATAGTTCAGTAAACCAGACTCACCATCCCTCAAAGTATTCACCAACCTCTCCTATAGCTCACTGTTAAGTTCGGAAGTAGGTAAACGTGAAGCAACCTCCTCAGTTCCCGAAGATACCAACTTCGCCACCTAATGTGAGATAATTAATTGTGATAGTGGAGACTTTAATGAGGAGTGGTTGTAGTTTTGTTTATCGCCAACACATGTATATTGATTTACGTCATTTGCAGAATGGAAGATACCTTTACGTCCCCCAGTTCCCTTGTCTGTAGTGCCCATATCGTCATTGACTTCATATGCCATCCAAGGAGTCTTGTCAACCAATAGATTGAGTGCCAGCATGGTAAACAAAAACTCAGGTGTTATGAAGGCCCTACCACCGAGGGTTCCATCTCATAAAACATAATAAAACCATAAAAATGAGCATTAAAACCCAATTTCTAACTATCTAGGGGTCACCTCTAAAAAACTGGACGGTGAAAAACCTCCATAAGTCCAGAAGATCATGTCTAAAAATAGAAAAATCGACAACTATCCTTCTAAAAAAAAATTAAACCTTTTCTAAAAATAGTATCCCGCCAAGAAACATCCTTCCAATTCCTAAGTTTGGTAATCCTCCATTAAAACCTAATCTGAAAGGTTCCATCCTATACTAAGTTAGTCAAGCAACGACTTGTTTCACCAGCACCACATCCACATCGTCTTGGCTTCTCTCTATCAGCTTACTTCTCAGCTCGGTCGCCTTTTATGACTTTCTCTCCCCAGATTCATGATAATATCATTCTTTGCACAAATTTAAAACATGAAAAGGGTAAGAAGGATGGTTAGCATAAATTTAAAACATGAAAAAGGTAAGAAGGAGGTTGTATTGTTTTTGGTGTTATAAGAAGTATTGTATAGCCATGGTTAAAATAAAAGTGTAATATTAAATGTAAAAATGTAATTGTTGGCCTTTGGTTATGGATGTAAGAAAATATTACAGAAGGAAAGAAGAAATGTGAACTGTGCGGAAGACACAGTGACTAATACTGGATCGAAGTGAGCAAAAGAGAAGAAAAGATGGAGTGAAGTAAAAGAAAGCAAGCCATTGGACGAGGAGATCGAGGAAGATAGATCGTGGACAACTCAGCAAGCAGAAAAAATCCACCAATAGATGCTTTGGAGCACCTCGCGAGAAAGAAGGAAAGACAGGTTGGTGAAGCTCGAAAAAGTGAGTCAAGTTGACCTAGGTTTTTAGAAACCTAGGGTTTTGACACCTAGGTTTCGGCCTAAGGCTGTCGGTGAGCTATTGTAATGTATAAATAAAGGTCAAGAGAACCTTATATGGGTTCGATTATGAGATGATGAGTGATTGTTGTTATTACTGAGAGAGGAGTGTTGTGTGGTGAGAGAAGTCTGTGTTGTAAGATCTTCAGTTGGGTGCGAAGATCAACCCTGCAGCTAGGTGCACAGGGAAGGGATATAGAGTAAAGAGAGAGGGAGAGAGATATTCAAGCTAAGAGCGTAGATATAACTGTAAGCTTTCACCTAATATATTATAAAGCACAGTTCTGTGGACGTAGCGCTAGGGAGAGGGTGAACCACGTATATCATGTTGTTGTGTGGGATTGATGTTGTGTTCTTTACTCTGTTACTCCGATGATGCATTAGTATGTTAGATATGATATATAACTGTGTGAAGTAGGTTTATGTTTGAGAAGAATGATCTGATTTCCATGCATGGTTGCCTTGATTCCATTTGCATTTCCTCTGGTTGTAGACACTTGTGTCCTGCAACCCCCTATTGCTACTTTGGGTGAGACTTCATCTACTTCTCAGGTGTTTCCGAAAGGGCCAGTAGTTAGGGCTTGTTGGTGCGCTCTTGGAATTGAACCCTGGGTTTGCCCTGTGCCAACAGTAATATTAATTTCAAGGTTTAATTGTGATGGAAGATTAAGATTTCAATTATCATTAGCAATTTTAAAGGTAAATTTTGTAGAAAATCGCAATATTAATTTTGTTTTGAAAAAATCATAATTGTAGGTGAGGATCAGGGTTTTCCACTACATACATTTAATGGTCATAAAAAAAATGAAAAAAAGGAATAATTAAAAAAAAATGACCCATGCATAGGTGCTTTGAACTCCCTCGTGTTTATATAATGCTTACACATAAATCCATATGTAACAATAGAGCCTAGTTGATCCAACATGAAATGGATGGGCACAATAAGATCTCAAGTAAACCTAATTCCCATTAAGTTTTTTGAACTTTTATAATGAATTAATATTTGTATAAATATCCCATGGAACTCAAAGTGAAATCACATGTAGCATTCAGCTCAAAGTCTAATGTCTTTCGCGGTCATGGATATTTTTGAATTGTTCATTTTTTCAATTAAACTAATTGCACTCATGACACCTAAGAAATTCATAAACAAGGTGAAATTATGCATAGAAAAACATAAAATGAGGTATTTACACAATTTTCCTGAATTCAGTAGTAGCGTCAAAATCCATGAAGTGATTCTCATTTTGAGGACATGTACAAAATGGTGGAGTATCATACCCTAGTCGTAAGGCTCCAAAGATCATATCTCGCAATTGCTTATTTTTCATTGTTAGTATTAAGTTTATTTTCATTATTTTTCTTGTGTGCAACCAATGGGTAAAGGAGGAGTTAGTGACAGGGAAGGAATGCATATTTTTCTCCCATCAACAACTCATTTGAATAATAGTGGATTAACATCATAAATATGAGAATGAAAGAGTCATGTATCTCATATCAAGTAGAAGATTAAAACAAGTATCCACAACCCTATAATGCCA
>JASDQU010212118.1:8174-18590 GCA_032191745.1 Picea mariana | reverse complement strand
TTTTTCAAATGACCCAAATGGTCGGTGTCAGTGTCAAAGCATTCATAAATCTCTGCCACAAATTGTGTCCAAGCAATATACCCTTGACGATAATTTTTTCTCCATTGCCACCATTACCAACGTTCTTGATCTAGATGGAGAAAACCATACCGGAGTTTGTCCAAGTCATCTGTAATGTTGTATAAAGAGAAGTAATGTTCCATTTGGGTTACCCAACCAGTGGGGTCCGAGCCATCAAATTTGGTCACATACACCCGTGGAAGGTGTAGGTCACGTTGAAAGTGATGGTTCTGCAAGGTATGGGAATGAGAGGAATGGTCACCTTCAGTATGTGGGGGTGAGGAAGAGGAAGGGTTATTTGTAGGGATATGCAGTTTGGTGTAGAGTGCCGAAAAGACTGATTCAAGCTGGGTGGCGAGGTCTTGTTTGATTTCGCCCATTGAGGACTACATGGTTGTATTGATGGCAACAACATTGGCACTGATTTGTTTCACTTCTTGTTGGGTCTCAATGAGAAAAGATTGCAAGGGGTTGAAGCGAGCTTCCAAGTCTTGGCTACGAGTATGGGTCATGAGGATGGGGAAATTAAACTGAAAAGGGGTGGGCGAGGTAAATTTTTTTTTCCGAAAAAATGATATGGATGAGTTTGATAAGGGTGAAGAGATGAATCCAATGGAATAGGTCTGAAATAAGGGTGAAAAAATTTCCATACTTTTTTTTTTTTTTTTTAACGTCTGGTCTAAAGAATACTATAGAGAGGGAATGTCAAAATGCTTAACCAGAAAGAAATGTGTATTTACTTGGCAACCCGAACACAGTTGCACGGAAATAGATCTTATCTGTTTTAATTTGTTTATGTTTCTATCCCCAAGGGTTAGATATTCAAGGGTTCTATAGACAAAGGCTTGCCCTATGCTATAGCTCTCTGATATACGTGTGGGGTCCAATAGTAGTGCTCGAACCAATATCTCAGGGCACTAACTAAGGAGAATAGACCGTACCCTTAGCTGTACTACCCGACTACCCAGGTACTAGAGAGTATCTTCCCGAGTGTTGTTCTCGGTGACACTATAGCAGTCAGGCGACCGATTGGTTTATCTAAAGAGGGCTTCAGGTAATCTAGGTCAATCCATACACAGGTGATGTCTGATGCGCTACCACTCGAAGGGGTACCAACAGGGGTTACAAGGGTGGCCAACATATGTGCGCTTAAGTACCAATTGTATTTCATGCATGTATGAATCCCTCAACCGTGGGTTTATGCACATAATGACAAATCTCTGTGGCTTAAATACGCCGGAATATGTCTCTACCCTAAAAAAAAAATTTAACCCACACTTTCTGCCGAGAAAAGTGCTCTTATACCACTTGTAACATACCAGATATAAAATGTATGCAGAACAGAAATAAAATGATAGTAATGGCAGAATAGCAACAATATAACCAGAACATTCACCACAATAACATTGAAATGAAATAAGAATAACAACAGAAATAACACTTTGAATCTAAAAGCAATGTTCATGGGCCTCTTCGAGGGGGAAACCTCTAGTTGAGTAGATCTCTATTACAATAATATCCAAGCTAGGGTTCTCATACCCTCGACTCCTATTTATACTAAAAAGAAGCATCTAGAGGAAGATCCTTCTAGAAGCGGAAGCTTCTATTAGGACTTCTTACATTAGCCTTATTCTATTTTTATTGAAAGGCCTTATTAATATTGACCTTTATTACATTTGACTATATTGTTCTACCTATGTGCAGGTTAGGACCCTAACAGAATGATGCAGTGCAAGTTTGCATAATGACAAGTTTATGCCAGCAAAGGACAATGCTCAAGATGTTCATGGGAATTTCCTCCAGAAATTGCAACACTGTTCACCTTCATCTTTAATTCATCCCATCCAGTCCAATGGAGACAAAGAGATATTTGGAGAACCTTCTTTTCATGAAGAGTGGATATGGGGATACCAACTATTCTCATGCTTCATCATTTCAGATGAAAATTATAGAAACGGTGAAGCCTTTCTTGGAGCATGGAATCTTGCAAAACATGGGCTTGGACAACTTTATTACCACTACCAAGAAAGGAGGTGGGGCATTCCGCATTGGAGACTTAGGTTTCACAATGGGGATCAACACACTTGTGGTGGTAGACACCAACACACTTGTGGTGGCAGACACCATCATCTTCTCTTAGGATCCTCAACCCTCCCGTGAGGGAGTTAGCCCAGTCTCACTCTGATACCATGTTGATTTTCTTCATATGAGATGAGATATGATAGATGTGTTTTATTACAATGATGATTTTTCCATATATATAGAACATATGGTGACAATCCATGACAGGATGTGTTCCTTGGATAATAAATAATTATTATTATTAGTATTGCTTATTATATTAATTATTAATAATTAATAAAGACCATTGAGAGGAATGAAGTGAATCAGAACGCCATTGCGGCTAGGGCCTAAACCCTAGCCATCTCTGCTCTGGTTTCTCAACTGCAGGGGTGTGGATTCATCTGTAGCAACCGTTCATACAGCCACGGATCGGCGTGAGCGTCCCCCCGGCATTTTTGCACGTGTTTTTTCACGTGTTTTGGAGCAGTGATCGACCTGCCTCTGCGATTTGTTTGCTAGTGGTCAGCACCCTGCTACGATGGGCCCAAATCCGGCTACCGAGATGGAATAAGATCCTATGGAAGCATTCAAAGCATTAGTCCATTCGGTAGGACCGAAATCCAAGCCTTCTCTCTCATCTAATTTTGTTAAGAAGAGGGAAGAGATCCCTTCACTGGAGCTATCTCCAGAGGAGCCTTGCAATCTTGCCCTCTTTCTAGCAGAAAAGGCCCTCATCAGAAAGTTTACGGGGTTATGGCCCAGCCCCAAAATGGTGGAGGCATGGATGGATGATCGTTGGAAGTCGCTGATACAAGGAAAAGTCTCTTCGTGCACAGTAGGCAGGGGTTTTTTTGTCTTCAGTTTCTCGAGGACAGAGGATCGTGATCTAGTTTTCAGATCTAGACCCTATTTCATGGGGGTGAGAGGGATGTTCTTAACCCCCTGGACTCTTGACTTCAATCCTGGAGCCAAGATCACCGCAGCCCCTATTTGGGTTAGGCTGCCTCATCTTCCCTTGCATCTCTGGGGGAAAATCTCTCTGGAGGACATCGACAATAAGCTAGGACGTTTCCTGGACAGTGTGGAGCCGAAAGGGGATCAGTATACCTGCACTCAAATTTTTGTTGAGGCTAACCTCGAGGAAGGCCTTTCGGAATCCATTAAGCTCTCCCTGGGGGAATGGTGCAATATCCAAGAGCTGGACTATGAGCAGATTCCTTTTAAGTGCCTCCGGTGCCATGCTTACGGTCATTTCGCAAAAAGCTGCCCCAAAGCCTCTGAGGTGCCAGGACCAGTCAAAGAAGTTGATTTTCAGCCAGTATCTAACTGAAGAAGGTATCCAAGGTGAAAGGATCCACTACCCCAGGATTAGAAGGCCACTCATTCAGCAGAGGCAACTCTAGAAAATAAAAACAGCTTTGATGCGTTGAAGGAAGACGAAGCCCTAGATCCAGAAACAACAACAGTTAAGGGAAATCCTCTGGAAAACGAAAGCCTTCCAGATTCCACCCCCCCAGAGTCAGTAGCAGTGAGAGAAGTTTGGGCCTCAGATTCGGAGCCCCCTACCCCTGCAGGTCTGGTTGTTTCAGTCCCCTCTAGCGGCTCTGTGGAAACTTCTGAAACTGAAGACATTTCAGTTTCGTCTCCACCCCTTACCTGAGGGCGAAAGACCAACAAAGCACGCAGAGAAAAGGAGGCGGCCTCCAACATTTCTTTAGGTTCTCAGAAACAGCTGGATCCCTTTTTTAAGGGGAAAATTTCATCCTCCTCGGTTTAATGCTTTGCTTCTGTCTTCTACTGTGCTCACAGTTTGTGAGAATTTACTCATGTATGCATTTTTTGTCATTTTCTTGAATTAGCTCAAGAAGCAAATGGGATTGGACTCCCAAGACATTCACAAGAAGGTTGGCAACACTGTTAGAGGTCACCAACCTTCTTTAGATTTGTAACTTTCTGATTCTGGCTTGCCAGAAAGATGCTTAATACAACCTATCTGTTCTTGTCAATTTTTTTTTTATTAATAATTAATGATTATATTATTAATTATTAATCTAGAAGAATGTCTTCCTGATGTTGTCCAAACATAAACACATTATTAGTTTCCATAATCATTATTTGAAACTAACTCAACATAACTCATCGAGGTGGACCCAAATACTTGAGTTGGGGGAGTGTTATCTGACATGAACCCAAGATAGTAAGGATACTAGTGCTAGCAAGGATAATAAGTAGGCATAATTCATGTTAATTAGGGTGCCACTCATTTTTTAATGCACCATAAATTTGAATTATTACAAAGGAGAAGGCACCCAAAAAAGATCAACAAAGAATAAGAACTATAAGAAATCGAGTTGAAAGAAAAGAGATAGCATACGTTGATATCTACTACCAAAATTGAAGCCACAATAAACAAACTCATTGGAGTTAATACCACATTATTAGGAGTAAACTACTAAATCTCTAGGTGCACAAGAAATAATTTTTTCACCAAATTTTCCCACAGTTGCAAGGTCTACCATTTCAAAAGGTCAGTTCTCAGGAAGTTGAGTTTTGCACTAAAATTGTTCACCGGTGCAGGATTCACAAGTGGGAAAAGGTTTCTTAGAGGTTGATAGCACAAACATTTATCCAAGCAAGATAATTTATCACACATATAACTGACACGAAATCTATCAAGAATGGGAGCAAGGTTCAATAGAAAGGAACCCACAAAAACCTCAATACTCTATAACAATCCTAAGGCGGTAGAAATCTTCCAATAGTCTAATTGCCTAGCTTATTTTTAAAAATTACAAGGGTACAAGGATAGAATAGCTATGGAATTCACCCTAAATCTCCACCACATCATAGATGAGGAATACTGCTGAAGGGATTGGAGATCTAGGTAAATGAGCTTGTGATCATCAAAGTCGCAGTGTCCCCAATAGGTCTACCCTAGGACAAGGAGGGTAGGAAACTAGTCGTGGATGCGAAGAAGTTGTTCCTCCTTAATTATGAAGAAGTGGAAGAAAACAACAATGGGGTAAAAAGGGATCATCTACCTAAAACACCGAATGAGGAAGCTTACATCTCCTGAAATACATCACTTGTGAATGTAGATTAAGTATGGTATATGCTTACGATTTCATATTTCTCCACCAATTGAGGAAATTTGTTTCATCAAAGACCTAAATAAAATATTAATGTCTCATACTTCTTGTTACAATATTTAAGGGAAATGAGCACAGAAGTCCAAAAGGGAAAATAAGAAGCATTATCCCACCATGGGCTAATAAAATTAGTATTATGTGATGCCCTAGCACAACAACCTGCAAAAGTCTTATGGGAATAGTTTATCACAATGAGCAGAGAAGAATTTATAGCTTTCCAATATGCATCCAAGGAAACCAATATTGTAAGGGACTCTAGAAGGAAGAAAAAATCAAGTAAAGTAGAGACTTCAAGGAAGAAGAAATCCTAGAAAAAAAAAATGAAGGTGGAGGAGGAAGACTAGGAGGTAGTTTCCACCTTGATCAGAATGGGGACTCCTAATAATATCTCTTTAAAAATCAATGATAAAATCCACTCCACATAGAGGAGAGAAAAAAACTCTAGTAGAAGAGTTAGGACCAAATCAAAAATAGCTAAGAATTTGGTAATTTCTTCTCTTCCTACCACACTTATACATATAGAAGAAGACCCTAGTCTAGTAAAAAACCTGAGTGAGGTGCAACGAGAAGAAGAACAAAATTCTCCAAGAAAAATGAGGCAGAGGTGCAAAATATTATGAGTGAGTTAGAAGAATCCAGGGTTTAAGCTCTCAAATGGAAAACTCTTACAAAGAAAAAGACAAGGATTTAATACATTGGTGAAGGACTTGACCAATTTCACCTTGAGCAACAATTGGAAAACTTGCAAGAAAAGTTTCAAGTCATGAAGATGTTGAACATGGACAACAAGAAACAACTGAAGGAAGAAAATAAGAGTTAAAAGTTGAGTTGGACAAGTACAAGGAGGAATTATATAGAAAGAGTGAAAGAATCGATATCTTGGAAGCATCCATCTCCAAGATGGTCAAATTATCAGAAGAGATGCTAAGATGCAGGCCTTCAACGAAGCTATACACTCTTTTTCTTAAAGGGAAGTGACATAAATTTCAATTGAATAGAATAGTCATCGAACTCCCTTACAATGTTATGAGGATGATAAAATCAAGCTGAGTGATTTCTACCTACACAATTATGTGATACCTCACCCCTACACATGGTCACCAAACCCCTATGTAGGAGATGTCTATCTCAAAACATTATGCTCTTTTATTCACCATAAAGAGTTAAGGGTAGATGAATTACAAAAACATAAGGAGGAATATATGAGCAACCATATATGGATCAGGGTTGAAGAAATAAATCCAAAAGAGGTAATCAATAGTCGTGTGACCCTAACAACAAACATCAATATTATGCCTATATTGGAGGATAAATAGAGGGAGGAGGATTGCCCACTATGAAGCCAAGATCAAGGATTCAAGGGAAAAAAACACTCCAAGACTACCAAAGTACATGGGATGGGTTTCCTACTAACCTCCAAAGGATGGAGCCCAATTCTCCTCAAAATCTATAGGCTTCTCCATATAGGGTATAATTATGCAAGGAAGCCTTGAGAAAGGTAAAGCTCAAATGGATTGAACTAAAGTTCAATCATCCTCTCCTTTTACAACCCATGCCTATAGGGGAATTGTATGAAGAGAATGGAAATAATGATTGGAAAGAAGTGGAGAAGACAACATGTAACCATGGCAGAGGTGCCATCACACAATTTGTAGCTTATGATTTTATGCAAACCTATAGGAAACAACAAGATGAGTCAACAAAGAAAATTGAGTGAAAGGACAACTGTAGGGGGGAATATTTTTTGCAAAAGGATGTGAAAAACCTCCAAGTTGCGTGGTGATGATAGTCCACCAAATGGTGGGATTTAAAGGCCCATCCTATAGTTGATGTGACCTATTTTGTACCGAAAAGACTAAATCCTGCATTGAATTATAAATATTATGATGAATATGAAACATTTTTGGGTTATGCATGTTGACTTTTGTGAATTCTTGAGTTTTAGAGTTTATGTGATGCGTTATGAATTTTTTGTTGAGTTCATTCATGTCCATTGGATAGTCCTTAACCAGCTCAATAATACTTCTCTTAGCACCTATGGCTAACTGAACTAACCAAAATTTCCCATGTTTTCTTCCTTGCAAATGAAATATTTCAACAAGATTAGGATTTATGTAACTATGGCTAGATCCATAATCAATTAAAATGGCTATGGTTTAGTTATCAATATTGCCTTCTACTTCAATCATGGGAGAGATTGGTTGTAATATCCATCCTATAATCCCTAGTTTAATTAATGTTTAATGTAGATATAATGTGTGGCCACGACCAAGCAATGTATATGAAAATCGTATTGATGAATTTTAATTATAAAATGTGATGCTAGTTATCGAGGGATATGGATAGAGATGGGGGATGAATTAATCCACAAGAGAGGGGAGGGTCTAAGAGAATGTATAAGAGGGTTCCAATGGGGGAATTACCCATATCTATTAATTCCACCCACTTCCTAAAAAAATTACGCTTGGTATATGAACCTTCTAATTTGTTGATTGAGTGTCCCCAAATCCAATCATTGAATGAATGTAAGAGGGTGGGTGTGAGAAGTCACATCCCATAGTTATTGGGAGCATGGGAGATGAGTAAAATCAACTTGGGGAAGTGTGTGAATCAAGAAAGCAAGCCAAAGGAGAGGAAATTTGTATGGGTAGTTATAGCAGTTTGAGATGGACAAGCTTTTGGAATGAACAACAAGTAGAGAAAAAATAAGAAGAGTTTGGAGCTGGAGCAACCATGGAAGGTGAATATTGGAGCGTATTTGGAGAAAAAGACTAAAGAGACAAATTGTCATGCCTAAAGAGTGATATCTTGTGTGAGTTGCATTGTAACAACTAGTGATTGTTGTTATTTTCCTGATATTTTTCCTAGCAGAAATCTCCCTCGAGTTTCTCAGTAGTGATATTATCGGTTACCTATGTTAGAGAGACACTGATAAACAAATGGAACGTCTGATGGAATGAGAGCAGTGAAGGGGTACCTTCCTTGGGTTGGGCAAGTCAAGAGGAAGAGAGTTGGTGGAAAATCAAGATTTTTGTTGCCAATGGAAAATTTGGCGAAGTGTTTTCTTCGCCGATAGAAATCGTCAACAACTGATGGTTGGGTCAGCCATTTTAGAAAGGTGTTCACTCAGTAAGAGGAATTGTCAATCATTGATGGTTGATGATTGGGTCAACCAATTTAGCGATATGTTTGAGTCATCCAAGGGAAAATATCGATGGTAGATGAAGAAAATGGGAGGATGACGTGTCATGCCACATCAACCAAGTTGACACGTCAAGATGACATGTCATGCCACATCAGCATCCACGTGTCATGCCACATCATCCAATATATGTTTGATGGCTGATGATCAGGTCAGTCGAACTGGTAAGGAGTTTCATTTGCCAACAGAAATGACTGACAACCAATGGTCGGGTCAGTCAGTTTAGTGATGTCTTGCAAATCGAATGTCAAGGGAAAGGGACGATGATTGATAGTCGAGTTAGCATTTTTGGAAGGGTGTTTCATGTGCCAAAAGGAAAACATCGATCACCGATATATTTTATATCAACAACTAAGTTTTCACCCGATTTTGAGATCAACAATGCATATTAAAGGGTTGTTATAATAGTAAAACAATCAATTTTCTATGAATTTTGTTTCGAGACTTTGAAGGTCACGAACTTGCTGGACAATTTTGAGGCCCTGAACGATGTTTTTAGGAAATCGAAATCCACTTCATCAAAGTGTACCAAAGGTACATAGTTTTCCAAGAACTCAGAGAGAGCCTTCCAATGAGCTACTCTGAGTGCAAATCCGAGCTCGTATGAGAAAGTTACAACTGAAACAATTAAGGTAAAATTTCAGCATCAATTTACTTCTATAGGGCATAACGCTTTTCTCAGAAGTCTGTTTGAGGCACAAGAGCTGTCTATGGAAAAAATATGAACCATAGAAGATATCCATGGAGCCAGATTTGGAATATGGGTATGTAAAAATGTGTAGGAAGAGAAAGAAGACACATGTAGCATACATGGATAAATTAGGAAAAACAATCTAAACTTCTCTTGACCATAACTTTCAACTCAAAGCTAATATTTGAGAAAACAAATAGTTGTTGGAAAGGTATTGAGGAGGAGAATACATGTATCCACTTATAATTTTGAATTGGGTGCTAAAATTGTATTAGAAACTAATAAAGTGAATTCTACATCAGTGAGTGAGTGGAAATTGCAGCTTGTGAATGTTGTAATTATTTTCTCAGAACTCATAATGAGTCTTGAGTATAGACATTGGATATTTGATTCAGAGAAGAATGTGTTTAAGGAATCATATTTTTACTTGGTGCATTGTGTTCTTCATAAATTGATGAGAAAAATAATGTATATTTTACTTATTGAAATGTTTTATTGCATGCATGTGCTAACAATAATTATTACATGCACATTTCTTACACAATTAGAGGTATAGGAAAACAACTTTGGTTCTTATATGAGGATTGGAGTTATGGATGATTCCCAAGGATATTACAACCATGAGGAGAAGAAAATAGGTATGCATGTTAGCATGGGAAATGTTGATACAAAGTAAACTAGAAGAAGAGGCGGGCATGAGCCTATAACTATGAGAATCATGCATAGAGAAGTGTAGAGCTACAGGGAAGATAATGAAAGGATTATTAAGGATAAGAAAGATATAATTCATAGTTTGAATATGTTTCATAGGAAAGTTAACTAAGACTCTAGCACCAAGCAAGTAGCTAGTGCTAGACAGGTGACAACATCCAGATCCCAAAGTAGAAGGGATGATCATGGGAATCATGAGTAGTCAAGAAGCATGAGCAGACACCATCATTATCCAAAGAAATCCACTAGAGTAAATCATGCAATCTCAGGGCCAGGGAGAACCCCAAGTGTGTCTCTTGTCAGGAGACAGAGAAGAAGGCATGAGACAGACATCTTTCAAGGTCAGCTTAGGAAAATCAAGCCACCAACTTTCAATGGTGATCATAGGAAATGAGAAGAGGTGGATGCCTAACTGTTGGATATGAAGAAATATTTCCAGCTGCATGATTACCTCTCAAGGGTAGAAGATATAATTGCAACCTACCACTTGCAAGGAAAGGAAACCATGTGCTTGGATTGCTTAGTTTTATCCCACCACA
>JASDQU010212117.1:5293-18494 GCA_032191745.1 Picea mariana | reverse complement strand
TTGCAAATGATATAAATGTATTGATCTACTGCATTGGCACGTGTAACACTATCCACCATGAAGAGAATTTTGAATTTCCTTGTAAAGAGTCGAGTTGTAATTGAAGTCTCAAGTCTAGTTCTATTTTAGAACTAAAGTGTAATGCTGAGTTGTAACTGAAGTCTTAAGTCTAGTTCTATTTTAGAACTGAAGTGTAATGTTGAGTTGCAACTGAAGTCTTAAGTCTAGTTCAATTTTTGAACTAAAGTGTAATGTTGAGTTGTGACTAAAGTCTCAAGTCTAGTTCTATTTTCAAACTAAAGTATACCAGTCTGAAGTCTAGTTCTATTTTTGAACTAGAGTATACCAATCTCAAGTCTAGTTCTAAGTTCGAACTAAAGTATAAAGTTTAGTTATGATTAAAGCATGCAAACAGGTTACTATTTCGAGCCTCTCCTCTTCTCCTCTTAAGCCTATATAAGTAGAGGTCGAACCCTCTCTTCAACACAGAATGATATGCTAGTTAGGGGTGAAGAAATAGAGGAGAATATCAGTGATAAAGAGGCAACATACCAAAGAATCATATCAATGTTGTATATCAACAATATAGGTTGCATATCAGAGGCGTATATTAGCAACATATCAATGGTGTATATCAAAAATAGAAGCAACATATGAGAAGTGTATTTCATCAAGGTCTATTAGGTCTTTGTCAAGTTAGAGTCATCTTGGCAATCTCTTTAAGAGAAGAACATTCATGGTGGATATTTGTAAGTGATCTTACATTATTAATGCAATAAAGGGATATCGTTTGCTGGGGTTTTTCTCCCTATATAGAGTTTCCCTAGGCTATATGTGTTGTTGATGTGCATGCTTACTTATATACATATTTATTGCTATTCAGTTATAATTTGGTATTGTTGAAGTGTATTAAGCTGGAATCAAATTATTGAAGAAAATAAAAGAATTAATTTGCATAAGAAATCAAGCTCATAATTTAACAATTAGCACTATAAGACATGGTTTCATATTTACTATCAGAATAAATGAGAAGGAAGAACATGGAAGGAATGACCAAAGATGAATTAGTGGTGAAAGGTCAACTGATTGACAGAGATAAAGGAAAATTCTCTGGTAGAATGTCTAAGTTGGAGAATAGATCAAAATCCCATGTTCAATTGATGAGAATATTTTAGAAATGCGGTAAAGTTAGGAATTACAAAAGGGACTACAAGTTGAAGGTAATGGAAGTTAGTACATGATCCAATGTGAAGAAGTAAATTGTGTTATCCTATTATGTTCTTTTCCAGACTCCTATGATAGCTTACTCATGGCTATAGGGAGAAATTCAAAAACATTGGTGATATAATAAGTGGTTGTATCTTTACTGTCAGAATAAATGATAAGGAAGAACATGGAAGGATATAAAAAAGATGCATCACTGGTGAGAGGTCATCTGGTTGATAGAGATAAGGAAAATTCTATGGTAGAAAGTATAATTCAAAGGGTAGATCTAAATCCCCTATTCAGCTGATGCGAAGATGCTGGAAATGTGGTAAATATGGGCATTACAAAAGGGACTAAAATTCGAAGGAAATGGAAGTCAGTACAAGATCTGACAAGAAGCAGTCAACTAAAAGAAAGATGAATCTATATAAGGGAGGTGATGTGTACCTAGCATCCACCGGTGCACATTCAGATCAAGATGTTTGGTTGATCAATGCAGGAGCATCATATCATATGACACCACATAGAGAATGATTCTATGAATATGAAAAATATAAAGGAGGAGATGTGTTCTTGGGGAACGACTTGACAATCAAAATTGTCAAATGAGGAAGAGTTCCATTGATACTACATGATGGGAAGAGTAGAACACTTCCAGGTATGCTACACATTATGGGTATGGAAAGAAACTTGATATATGTCAACAATATGATTGATGTAGGGGTGCAGACTCTATTTCACAAGGATTTGTGCAAGATGGTCAGAGGTGTGATGGTATTAATGAAAGGAGTTTGTATTGGAACCCTACACAAGTTATTAGGGAGTGTCAACTCGACTGGATGCAACAACATTGTTGTTCCTGAAGTTGACTCGACTTAAACTCTACTTGACTTGAATCAGACTTAGTCGATTCAAACTGAATCGATAAGTCATCATAAAGTCAACCCAACCATGCCATGGAAAAAGAAGATGGGACATATTGGAGAAAAACTACTTTGAGCTATGTATAACAAAGGTATGATCGAATATTTTCCTTAATGTAATTTAGAATTTGAATTTTTTGAACATTATATATATGGAAAACAAAGTCAGGTGAGGTTCCCATCTGTAGCAACAAGGGAAATGAGGATTCTAGAGTTGGTTCATAGTGATATGTTTGGCCCTGTTTCAGTGCCTTCACTTGAAGGATCCCTGTATTCCTTCATAAATTATTTTTCCAAGAAGACATTGATATATTTCCTAAGGAAGAAGTCATAGGTTTTTGATAAATTAAAAGAGTTTAAATCTCTTGTAGAAATCCAAATAGATAAGAAGATTAAGGTGCTGAGAACTCACAACAGTGGTGAATTCTATGGAAAGGAATTTGATCCATTTTGCAAGAAGTATGGCATAGAAAACCAAAATACTACACCATATACCCCACACAAAAATGGAGTTGTTGAGAGAATGAACAAAACATTGATGGACAAGGAAAGGAAAATTCTCAATGGTGTTCGGATCGCACAATAATTTTGGGCAGAGGTTGTCGACACTGCAAAATATATATTGAGTTTGTCTCCTTCATCAGTGCTAGTCGACAAGACTCCACATGAGGTATGGTCTAGTAAGAATCCTTCAATTTCACATATTAAAGTATTTGGTTGTGATGAATTTGCACATGTTCCCAAGGAAAAGAGGAGCAAGCCAGATGAGAAGGAATTTAAGTATATTTTCATTGGATAAAAATAAGGAATCAAAGGTTATAAGATTTGGAATCTTGCATCAAGGAAAATAGTGTACAATCAATATTTGGTCTTCAAAGAATTCAGAAGAAATTTCGAGCCTAAAGAAATGGTTCAGAATGAGAATAATCCAGAGAAGGTTTAGTTTGAACTGAGGAATGAAGAAGATGATTCAAATCAGTTGAATGAATCAGAAGAAGAGGTGGAACAACTGAACCTAGCCTTAAGGAGGTCAGAATGAGTAAGAAAATCATTCAAAAGGTATGGTCCACCTGAATTTCTTTCCACATTTATGTTAACTTCCACTGATTATGAGACCTAGTCAGTCAGGGAGGCAGTCTACTTAGTAGAGGGAAAACTATGGAAGGATGCCATGGTCAAAGAGATAGAATACTTGCACAAGAATGAGACATGGGACTTAGTTAAATTACCTAGTGGAATGAATCTCATTAGTAGAAAATGGGTATTCAAGAAGAATATGAATGCAATAGGTCAAGTCGATAAATTCAAATCTCGACTAGTAGAAAAAGGATATTCCCAATTCAAAGGAGTCGAATTTGGTGAGATTTTTTCCCAAGTTGCAACATTAAACTCCATTAGAGTAATAATTTCTCTGGTTTCAACATTTGATCTAGAAATAGAACAGATGGATTTAAAGACAATATTCCTACGTGGGGACATGGAAGAAGAACTCTACATGAAATAGCCTCAATGATTTGTAGTAAAGGGAAATATATATTTTGTGTGCAAAATGAAAATATCCCTTTATGGTATAAAGAAATCAGTAAGGACGTGGTAGCAAAATTTAGACACATACATCATTAGATTAGGGTTTTTGAGAAGCAAACTTGATCACTGCATATATTCCAAAGAAGAAGGTGTGGATTTCATATATGTAGCATTATATGTTGATGACATATTTATTATTGGAAACAACATTAATGAAATAAATGAGGTGAAGAAGAATTTATCCTCCAAGTTCGACATGAAGGATCTTGGTGCAAAAAACTTCATTCTAGGAATGGAGATCAAGAGAGATCAATCATCTATAAAGCTCTGGTTGAACCAGAAAACGTATATTAAAACATTCTTGAAAGGTTTCAGCATGCAGGGTTGCAAACTTGTGAAGGTGCCAATTCTTGTGGGAGAAAGGATAACTAATGAACAATGTTCAAGGACACAGGAGGAAATAGAGGAAATGAAATGTGTTCCCTATGCAAGTGTTGTTGGTAGTATAATGCATGTGATGGTCTGCACTCGACCAAAATATTGCCCATGTAGTGGGAGTGTTGAGAAGATACATGTTAACACATGGGAAGGAGCACTAGACAACTGTCAAGAGAGTATTCAGGTATTTGTGTGGCACAAAATATTATTCTATAATCTATCAAGGAAAACCTATATATGATAGTGAAGTAAATGTACATGGATTTTTCAACACTGACTGGGTTGGAGATATGGATAGAATAAGTTTGACCAATGGATATGTGTTCAATATGTTCAGTGAATTAATCCACTAGATGAGTAAGTGACACACAGTCATAGCCTTGTCAACAAAAGAAGTTGAATACATGGAAACCACTCATGGAAGTAAAGAAGTAGTATGGCTGCAAAGTTGTGTTCAGGAATTGGGTTTGAGAAAAAATCTATGAAGATAAGTTGCGACAGTCAAAGCTCAATATTCATGAAAAAGAACCCAAATTACCATGCTAAGACAAATCACATTGATGTACAATACCATTTTGTGAGAGACATTGTGGAAAGAAACAAGGTGGCGCTAGAGAAAGTAGACATGTTGGAAAAAATAACAAACTCTTTGACCAATTTTTTGAGTGTTGTGAAGTTCTCTTGGTGTAGAGAGGAAATGGGAATTAATTCCATGGGTTTTTGAATGGGAGTTCATAGGCCTCCTGGTTTTAGAAAAAAAAACAAAAAGTGGGAGAATGTTAGGTCGTTATATTCTTTGCAGTGAAAGTCTAGTCGAGGTGGATTAAATGATAGTAAAATTAGAAGGAATCAACAGCAAGACAAAGGTCGAGGTGGTTCGACTGAGTAAAGTCAAATTCGAAGCTATATAAATCAAGTTGAAGGTCAAGGTGGTTTGACTAGGTAAAGTTGAATTCCAACATATTGAAAGCAATTCAAAGGTCGATGTGATTCAACTGGGTAAAGTCAAAGTCAAATATATCGACAACAAGTCAAAGAGGTCAACTGAAAAGAGGTTGAAAGGAGAGTGTGTTGTAACTAACTGAAGACTGAATGAAGGATGATTGGTAGTCAACTGGTAATCTGACTTGGTAGTTAACTATGATAGAATCCTGAGATTAGTGGGATTTTTATCTAATGATATACATGGACATGTAACCATCTTTGGGCAGATTTTGTTTAGGGTTTTACCTACTATAAATCCTATAAAGAAGTTGTGTTCTAATGATGTTAAAAGATAATAATGGATCGTTAGCCAATATTTAGAGATTGATGGTCATGCATATGTAAGCCGAATTGGCTATGGAGTTTTTCTTTTGTAAAGAAAAAAGGTATGATGTCAATTGTGTCTTAGGTGTGGACCAAGGTTAGGCATGTAACATTTTATAGTTTTATTATGAATGAATAAGACAACAAGCGACCATAACGCTCAAGGAATGTTGGTTTTCCCATTTGGGTTTCCAAGGTAAAATACATGTGTATTGTGTGTTTTCTTTGTCATTTAATTTCTTGTTAAATACTTCTCCCTCTCTTTTTAGGATTAGTGTGGAAGTATTCCTCATTTCCTAACAAAAAAGGGTGAAACTGTTGATTTTAGGAAACCATAAATTTTAGCTTAGAAATAAGATTGGAGCATGAGTATAGCCATTGGAAAAGTAATCCATAGGGAAACATGAAATAATGTTTAGGTTATCCTAGAAATCAATTGGTTGTGTTATAAATCTATAGGAAAAATGGAAAATGGACTTAGTAATCCATGCAATTGCTCAATGTGAAAGTTTTCCAAACAATGAAAATTTTGGAAAAACATGTCTAGATGTGAGGGGTACATGCCAGATGTTAGCACTAGGTAAGAAAGAGCGGAAATACTAATTATAGTTTCTTTGCAGTGGTATATAGTTGTATTTGGGAGCGTAATATCCCAATTGTTGATATTATGGTTTTTGCGGGAGGTATTAACCTCCATGTGTAACCTTGACAATAATAGAATATTTCAGAAACCAAGAAGAAACCCTAAAGCCTTGGACATAACCCTAGAATACAAGTCAGTTAAATAAAATAATTAATATTGAGTATTTAGCCTCCATAAAAAGAATTCATCCTAGACAACTGAGAAAGAGAAGTACAAATACAGGATGCTAGAGCTCATTTGTACACACACAAGTTGCAACTGTAGAAATTCAGTAAGTGCGCAAGTTTGGAGAGTAGTTGCAGCTGCAACTATTGCAACTAGTATTTTTGGTTTTAGTATTGGACTTTCTCTTGGTTATGGTTTGGACTTTCTGATTGGTATGCTAGCTATGGAGAGTGGTACGCTACTGATTGGATTTTGGGCCTAGGGTTTGTTTTCATAATTATTCTCTCTGTCAAGGTTAAGGTGCTTGGGGGTGGCTTCAGCCTATGGTTGGGTGAAAAAATTTCTATATTGTCTATGGTTAAATGAGAACACCTATTATTTATAATAGGTTATGGGCCCACACTATCTTTGGAAAATCTAACCACTAGAAGATAGATTGGGAGGATTTTCTTAGTTACAATTACAGTTGCAGTCAAAGTTTTTGATTCAACAACGAAACCCTAACCCTTGTGTTGATCCACCTTAAGTGAAGATATTGAAATAATTTATGGATAGCCTAGTGCGCCCTAACCTAGCGCACCTCCTGCTATTCCCAGCAAGCTAAGAAATCAAGTTTGAGTTTTTGTTCGAAGTCAAAGGTTGACCCAGCCAAAGTTAAAGGTTTACCAAGTCAAAGTAGTCCTGACTTACTCTATGAAGTCAGAAACAAGTTAGAAGTAGCTTCTAACTTTAGAGTATGGAATAAAAGGATTGACCTCATCCTTTCCAAGAATAAAGTGTTGGATATCGTGAAAGGAAAGATCGTGGAACCACAGTTTGAAGAAGGAAAAGAGAAGGAACCTCATAATGTTGCAACTATGGAGAAGTTCAAGGAAAATGACATCAATTCCATGAGTATGTTAGTGGAATATATAAAATACCACTTGATACCCTACATCTCTCATCTTGACTCATCTAAGAAGATGTACGATGCCCTAACTAATCTCTTCTCAATTAGAAACATTGGAAAAGTATTGAGTCTGAAGAATGAGCTTCATGACATGAAAATGAATGATGATGAAAGAGTAACATCATACTTTGTGATAATGTCTCAGTTAAGAGATCAACTACAAGCTATTGAAGAAATAATTTCAAGAAACTGGTAAATATAGTACTCAACAACCTTCCCAATACATGGGATGCATTTGCCGCAAACATGAACACAATAAAGGAATATCTCACATTTGAACAGGAATGATTTTGAGGATGGAAATTTATTTTAAAAAGTAGAAACCTTGGTGAATCTTACTAATCCTTCATATGCCATCTATAAATGTTTGGTGATATTTTTGTAAAAATATTCAAATTTCTAAGGATTTTATATAGTTTTTATAAAATTTTGGCAATTTTTAAGGTAAAATAATTTTATCCTATAGAATTTGGGCGAATAATGTTTAAAATAGCGAATCTAGTTTTTGGAAAAACCATGGAAAACTAGCCCATGAGCGAAATTTAGCCCCTAAAATCATCCATGCATTTGAAGAACTTTGGACTTCTTGTGCACAAGAAGAATCAAGGATTAACACAAAAGAGAAATCCCAAAAGAAATATGATGATCAATCCTTCACAGAAAAAAATCAAGAATAAGAGGAATAAGAGGAAGTTTGGCCTAAGGAAGGAAATAGACGAAGCATCAGTTGCCGAATAAAGAGAACCCTCAAAGAAGGACAAGCAGAATAAAACATACTTCTTCTTCTAAGACAAGGTAACCAAATTTTTCATAGTTCTTGTACATACCATGTTTACATATTTTCTATACATATCTTGCATATCTATTTCTTACAAGATAAGATGTTCAAGTGAAACAATACCTATGGAAGAATAACAAGATAATGATTACTATCAAGATGACTGCAAGTCAAGCAATACACATGAAAATATGAAGTACATTGACAATCCTTGGTAACAATTCCCGTGGAAGCTATTACATAATTAACAACTGCAAGATAAGCCGAAATCATAATCAAACTTGAAGAAACCCAGAAGAAGTCAAAATATAAAGAAGTCAAAAATGAAGAGGAAATTAGAAAAAGACTTGTGACACTTTGCAGAAGGCAATAAGGATGCAGAAGAAAGTGTGGACTCTCTTAGATGGAGGGAGCTGATTACAAAATTCCAAAATAAGAGAATGCATTCATGCATGAAGCAAGGATTAGGAGGGATCTAATCCTAAATGATATGATCCATTGAGGATTATGAAGTATATTTCCATGTTCTAATTGAAAGTAGCATCCATGATAAGCATCATGTGTTCAATTCGACTCTAGAATAAGTCTTCTGCGAAAATAAGCCTTAAAGTATCCTTGGTTTTCCATATACATCCATGATCCTATGATGAAATGAAGAATTTGGAATCTTCAGGGTATATTTAAGACCCCATAGAGAAAGAAAGACATGGGGAAGAACATGAAGATTCCAAGAAATAAAGAAAAACAAGAACAACTAGTTATTATACCAAGAATTACAAGACTACCAGCTGGGTTTGAACCCGTTAAGAAGCAATTGATAAGAAGAAATGAAAGTTATGATAAAGAAAAATGTATGTAAGAAAATGTGAAAAATAATTATGAATGGAAGCATTGCAAGATTCAGAGATTCTTCCAGAAGGAGGGAGAAGACTATGACAACAACTTGTTCTAGCAAACCAGATATACCTCTTGTAGTATCCATGGATTGGAATTTACATGTAAAATATTGTTCTTCCCAATAAAGCAAGTGAGAAAGAAGCTTATACTAGAAAGAGACTCATATATGAATATATAAGAATACCTTGTATGGATTCAAATGACCTGATGTAGAGTATCTCATATACAACAAAAATATGGTGAAAACTTTCTATGACAGAGATAGAGTATCAGAGTAGTTACTGAGAAGTCTGGGATGATGGATTTCTAATCCATGGAAAACTCTCATGATGAAATATAAGTGATACTTGTCTATGTTTTAGTTTGAGCCTTGCCACGATGTTGTGATCTAGCAGGAAACATAAGTGTTGAATTCGACCATGATATATTGTAATGATCAGAGCTATATGAATCCTTCAGAGAAAACCAGTGTTCCATGACAGACCAAAGTACATTGAGATCAAAAATTATATTCTTCATGATGAAGTCCATAAAAGAGAAGTGGTTCTCCAATATATCTCCACATATGAGCATATAGAAGATATTTTGGTAAAAACCTCTGCCCAACATGAAAAGTTTGCATACTCAAGAAACAAGATGGGGCTCGTGGAGACAAATTTATTATTGAAAAAGGAAGAGATTACTCCCAGGTTGGGAGGGAGAACTTATATGTTATTGATTTATGGAAATTCATTTTTCAGTTTGATAAATGATCCAGGATGAGTAGTTCCTTTCCAGTTCAGAAAGTGGTCTGAGATTTCTGATGGACATGCATTTTCCAGTTCAAAAAATGGTCAAGATTTGACAGTCATTTTCGTAATGAAAATGCTCTAATAGATTTTTGATGTACCATAGACATGATTCCCCTTGTGGCTAGTGTGGGGGAATGGTCTAGGAAAATCATTATTCATGGAAGTCACACTGAGAATTGGTCAAGTAGAATGGTCTACCTCACAGGGCAATCATTCTTTCGAAGTTCATAGTTCTGAGAAGTTTCGAAGAATGGTCCGTTTTGGAGGTTGGTGCAGGATAATCATTTCCATTAGGAAATGGTCCGGACAGTCATTCCCTAGGGCATAATCAGTCTCTCTAGGTTGCACTATGACTAGTGCTAGAGGAATGGCCTAGTTAGGTGAATGGTCCAGGTTCAACAGTCAGGGACAAGAATTCCCTAGGGAAGACTCATTCTCTCCAGGTTGCACTATGATTAGTGCCGGAGGAATGACCTAGTTAGGTGAATGGTCCAAGCTCAGAAATCAGAGACAATTATTTTTTTGTTCTTGAGAAGAATAGTCCAGATATCCCATGGTTGATGTTTTACTTTCTGAGGGCAGATACTCTTCCAGATATCAGATATGTGAGTGGAAGAATGGCCCAAATGACTCAGTTTATATCATGATATTTTTTTATGCAGGTTGATATCAGATGATATGATTGTTATGGAGACTGTATGTCTCTGTACAATATATGTATGATACTATGGTGGATGTGTTCCACTGGATGTGACTATGAATCACTAATTAAGTAGTCGTGTGCTACTTGGTGTGGTTGTGTACCACTGGATAGTAGTTGTGTACTACTATTGATAGACACAATTGTGTTATATTGAATGGCATTGTTCCAATTTCCATGAATACTATCAATAGTCCTAGAAATGATTACCGACTAGATGGATAGTTAGTGTGTTGGTGGACAGATATTCTCCAGGCGGAAAATGGTCCAGGACAATTATTCTTCTAAGACATATGTCTGGATTAGAAGAATATTCCTTGTAGCCCTTGGTGTGGCTTCTATTATCTGTTGGAATGATTATTCTTCTAGGACATATGTACAGATTAGAAGAATAGTTATTGTATCACTCTGTAGAGTGAGTGACTTATTCAACATCATGCATGATCACTCAGATGGAGTATGGCTTCGAGAGATGATGCAGTTGATTCTATCATATGATACTGATAGTGATGATGGTCCTCGTGATTTGATCATGAGATAGCCCATGTGGCTATGATGATGCTACCAGTTGAATGGTATGTTTGTGCTCAAGACCATTGTTTTCAATACCTCACTAGCTAGGAGGGAGTGTTGATATTATGGTAGTTACAAGAGGTATTAACCTCCACGTGTAACCCTGAAAAGAACAAAATATTCCAGAAAGAAAGAAGAAAACCTAAAGCCTTGGACATAACCCTACAAGACAAGTAAGCTAAAGAAAATAATTAATATTGAGTATTTAGCCTCCAGAAAGAGAAGTCGGCCGAGACAATTAAGAAAGAGTAGTATAAATACAGGATTCCAGAGCTCATTTTTACACACACGACTCATAATTGCATAAATTCAGTAAATACGCAAGTCTGGAGAGTAGCTGCAACTACAACTAGTATTTTTGGTTTTGCGCTTGGAATTTCTCTTGGTTATGGTTTGGACTTTCTGATTGGTACGCTAGCTCTAGAAAGTGGTACACTACCTTGAATGGATTTTGGACCTAGGGTTTGCTTCCAGAATTATTCTCTTTGTCAAGGTTAAGGTGCTAGGGGGTGGCTTCAGCCTATGGTTGGGTGACAACATTGTTATATTGTCTATGGTTAAATAAGGACGCATATTATTTCTAACACCATAATGCAAAAATGGGGCTGACTTTTTAATTAACAAGGTAGTTGTCGATGAGTAGGGTAACACTGAAGAAGAGAGTGTTGTGTCAAGATATTGCTAACACGATGATCAGGTATAATGATAATAATGCATGGGTCTGTTTTATACTATAATTCTAGGTTCGATTGGACATGGATGTTGAACATGTTGTCATTAATGTCATATTAAGGCATTACATTGAACATGTTGTCATTGACCAATGGTAGTTTCAATCCCATGGTTTTAGAATCACATGGTATTTTCCCATGGTATGTGCAAAGGTGAAATAAAAGGAATTAATTCTTTAATTAATGAATCAACACATTTCTTCAAAAAGGGAAATTATATAAATAAATGTAATATTTGAAGAGAAGAGTGTGAAATGAGTAGAAATGTAATATTTGAAGAGGAAAATATGATATGAGTAAATATTGAATATAATTTCAAAAGGAGAGAGTGACAAAGAAAATGATAGAGAAGAATATATATATCTAATGATATAACGAACAAATCAAGTGAAGGAAGAGATAAAAAGTATATCTAGTAAAGGAAAATCTAGCGAATAGATCTTGTCGAGGTATAAATAGAGAACACATCTAGTGAAGGAATAAATAATGAAAAGATTTGTTGAAGGAATAAATAACAAACAAATCTGGTGAAGGAACAAGTAACAAATGGATCTGGTGAAGGTAGAAGTAGTGAATGTGGTGAAGTAAATGTGAATGTTCATCATCTTTTGAAGAAGCTATATTGTAATTGAGGGTTGGTGTTTCTTAAAACAAAGATATTGGTGTCTCTTGCTAAGTCGGTGCTTAGCGGTGGGGATTGGTGTCTCCAGTAGGTTTGTTCCTATGGAGATCTGTAAGAGTAGGTCAGTTCCTACCAAGATTTGTACCAGTAGGGATTTGTGTATCCAGTAGGTTGGTGCCTAAAAAATTATAAGGAAATATTTTTGTGGTTTTTTCCCAAAAGGGTTTCCACATAAATTCTGTGTACCATGGTTAATCTTATGTATGGTTTCTTTCTTATGGTCTATGAATGTTTAAATAAATAATTTTTTTTTCTAATTTGTGTAATGCATTTTTTCTTTGTAATTTACTTTCTTGTTAAATCTTTCTTCCACTATTTTTAGGTTTAGTGTGGAAGTGTTGCCCATTTCCTAACAAAAAAGGGTTAAACTATTGATTTTAGGAAAACATAAATTTTAGCTTAGAAATAAGATTGAGCATGAGTATAGCCATTGGAATGGTAATCCATAGGGAAACATGAAATAAGCTTTAGGTTATCCTAGGAAGCAATTGGTTGTGTTATAAATATATAGGAAAAAAGGAAATTGGTCTCGGTAATACATGCAATTGCTCAATATGAAAGTTTTCCAAAAAATGAAAATTTTGGAAAAGCATGTCTAGATGTGAGGGGTACATGCCAGATGTTAGCACTATGTAAGAAAGAATGAAAATAATCATGATAGTGCATATGCATTGGTATATAGGCGCATTTGTGAGTGCAATATCCCAATAATGTGAAAAGGGGGCTGATTTTGTAAGTAACAAGGTAATTGTCGATAAGTAGGGGAATACTCAAGTAGAGAGTGGTGTGTCAAGATATTGCTAACAACATGATCATGTATATTGATAATAATGTATGGGTTTATTTTATACTATAATTCTAGGTTCCATTAGACATGGATGTTGAACATG